>VZZY01011873.1:416371-663183 GCA_013400335.1 Eurystomus gularis | reverse complement strand
GGAGGCGCCGGGTCGGGGCCCCCCTCTCACCGGCTGAGCGGGCCGGACGGCCGGAGGACCCGACCTCCCCCCTGTAGGCTCCAGGTCACGCTGTCTGGATGGGGAAGAAGCTAAAAGGAAGGGGAAAGGACGTTTAACCCCGAGAGGATGAGCCCCGGCTCCCCCCTGGATGTAGACAGGCAGACTTCTCTATCAATCACAGTTTTTATTGGGTGTCGCCAGCTGGGGTGTTGGGAGAGAAGTGCATGTTAAATGATGCCATTAGACTGTAGCGCAACAAGCAGAGACGAGGTAATTGGCAGCAATTCTCAGACCCAGTCCGGTGACCTGTTAATCTGTTGCCACCAGCACTCGGCCAGGGGAAAGAAAAAAAAAAAAGCTGAAGAATGGAGAAAAGATCTTTGACTAGTCTCAGACCTGGTCAGCTTGCTAATGTTCAACTCATCAGGAAAGAGGGTTTCTGGGGGAATCCCGTCTCTATTTAATCAGACCGTTACTCCATTTGCTGAGTGTGATATATTGTCTGGGGTTTAATTTGTTCTCTTAAGTTTTTTGGATTCTTTTTCTTCCTTTCCTTCATTTGGATCACATAAGGTTTGGCACCAGACTGTTGGAAGGATGAAGCAGAGGGTCTCTGCAGAGCAGGGAGCTCTGCTCAGCAGCTCTGTGCTTGCACTCACAGGCCAGAAAGCGGCTGTGTGATCGGAAAGTTTGGGAGGTACATGCAGGCCTTCACCCCTCCAGAAACTTGGCTCACAGAAACCTCCCTCCTTCATTCATAATGAAGCAGGGAAGGAGTTGCTGTCCTGCTTGTGCTGCTGGGACTGTTTGGGTGGAAGCCTCTGTACAGCCCTTGGATTCCGGACCAAACATCCACAGTGGCTGGAGGTGTAAAAAAGAAACTTCAACAGGCTGAAAACTGACTGTTCAAAAACAATTCCTCCACAAGGTTACTTTGCGTCTCAAAGAAGAGATAGGCCCTTGGGTGGCTTAAAGGAAAACAGATTTTTAACAGGTGGCTTGGAATCAGAGGTGTTTTGAAGAGCTCAGGGTAGGAACCGTGACTCCCTCAAAATTAGAATTGTTTTACAGATAGTGGCAATCAGATGAGACCCACAGAACTGCCACTACGATATATTTTCTCAGCACTAAGCAGGGGACGTAAAGTATGCTTGAGTTTGCTTTATTTTATTGCAACTTTCCAGCCTTTCTTGGTTTCTTTTTGTTTAAACTAAAAAGATTACCAGGAGACGTCCCTAAAAAATGATCTTGTGATCTTACCACAAATACAAGGCTGAGACTGGTGGCCCTTACTCAACAGCAAACCATTTCTGAAATGTTTTCTGGGTTGCACACAAGGAGATTCAGAGTATTTTCCATCATTCATAAATATTTCAAGCAGGTAAGTTTAAGACTTTTTTGTTGCTGATGAGCTCTTCTCTCTTTCTCATACACATGCACACAGACAAGAGCTACTTAGAAAACTCTTGGATTTGAGTCCAAATCAATGAATAAATTACACAGATGGGTTTCATTGCTTCTATATTTGCTACATATAACAAATCAGCAAAAATGTTCAGCTCATTAGCTGAGACAATACAATGTTGGAGGGGTCAAATGCGAGAATGAAAGAAGTGTTCATTTTTTCCTGTAATGTGACTGATGGCTGGCTGAACCACTGTGATTTATACCAGACCTTTCCCTTAATGTGACATACTTCTGCAAATCTTGTGAGAAAGCCCAAAACATTAATACATGACAGAATTAAAAATAACTCCTTTAAAAAGACTAAATTACATGTTTTGGAAAGTCCCAGCTATGTGCATCTCATGACACTAATTTAATGCTGAAGAACCGTCCTTTTTTTTACAAGAAATAACTGCAATCCAGTAGCAGCTAAACCATTCCAGTGGGTATATGTAGCATATTTGGACTATAAATTAAGGAACAGTAAATTTACATGATCTAAAATAAAGTTTTTACACTTTATCTTACAAATTAAGATCAGTAAGTTGTGAAAGAACTGTGCACATATTCTTAGCCCTTCTTCCACACTGGCACTTTTTCTTGTTTTTTTAGGGTGACACAAAATATCTGTCTTTTCCTGCCTATCCATTGTCACCACAGAGGTATTAATTCAAGATATGATTGCTCTTCCCCGTGGAGCCATCAGGTCAAACATTGTCAACCTTTCCACCCCTGGCCCAGGGACAAGTTATGATTGAAAGGCAGTGAGTGAGCTTTGCTTGGAAAAGGATGCAGAAATTGGTGCAAAGCTTTTAGCTATCATGCTAAGACTGGTGGAATAAGTTGCCTTTTTTGATTTTCCACTGAACAGGACTTACATGCTGTGATAAATGAGGCTGCCTTGCATTACGACTAATGTCGGAATCCTTTACTGTCACTGCTGGGGTGTCATGCAGGTGACCTTGGCGCAGCAGATATGCCACTGGTGAGTTTAAGGTGCTCAAGGTACGAATATTCCTCCTGATTTTACATTCCAACAGCTATTTGAGTCTGGGTCGCTTTATTATTTTGCTGCTGACGGATACAGACTCTGTGATCCATACATGGCCCAGAAAATCTTCTGTATACCACAAAGACCGTTACCAATTATGCATCTCTTGGACCATTTCCATTTAAGGAGAACCTCTTTCAGAGATACTGATCCACTGCTGATTTGTATAGCCAGTCATTTACCCATGTGGAGGTTGGTGTAGCTCCTTTGTTTCTGTTTACATGACCATTCCCAGAGCTTTCCACCGTCTCAGAGAGACACACTTACTCACTTGCATTGCTTTTGCAGAACACACAGCCTGATATTAAACTTGTTTACTCAGCACATGCAAAACTCTTTTCAGAAACTGAAATTTCTGAGCTCTTCCTTACGTAAACTCTATTTAGTATCTAAGTGAGAGGTAGATAGCAAGTTGGCAGGCTGGAACTAAAATGACCTTTCTCCCAACGAACAACAACTGCGTGTAATGGGAAAGGCAAGGGTTTTCCATAGGAACCCGAGTCACAGCCCAGTCAACAAAACACAAAAATATTTTACCAGGTTTGGGATTGATCCAGAGCACTGCAAGGAGGAGAACATGGGCACTGGCCCCCATGTGTGCCCTGTGTTTTCACATGGTCTGTGATATGGATCTGAGTGGCAGCTGAATCCCACCATGGTGCTGAGGGGTGATGCTCTCAGGGACTGCTGCTGGGCTGGCCAAATCCCCATCTGCCCGTCTCCTTTTGCTCGGGAAATTTGGTTTATGCCAGATGAAAGTTTGGCCACAGGTTATAAAAAATGGGACTATGAGCTTCAGAGTTAGAATACCTCTTAATCAGAAGAGCCCCTTTAGCCCCAGAGAAGAGAGGACCAAGCTAGACCACCCTGCCAATGCCTGTCCTCTGGGACCTTCTGGCAGAGAGTGTTGCTCTCTCATTCAAGTAAGATAGGTAGGGGAGATGAAGATCTGCTCACAGGTATTTTCAAGCTAGTTTGGCAAAGCAGAAAGACAAATGCTTTTGCTCTGTATTTGTACAGCACCTAGCACAGCAAAGTCCTGGCCCATTACTGGAGCTGCCAGGGACTTCTCCAGTACGAATAGCAAGTACACAATGCATCTGCTAGAGAGCTCACAAACCTTTCATGTTATTTATGTACTAATCTGAACAGCGTGGGCCAGATTTTGATCTTAGTTATTCTGGAGTAAATGAGATATGGGTTTGGCCTTACATCCATAAGATCTATAGTCAATCAGTGTTTCTAATGTGCTCATCATGGAAATATCTTGGCATTGTGCAGCTGGCCCACTTCAGTGTGACTAGAATAGCAAAGCATTATATTAAGCAAACAGAACAGTTTGATTTATAGATTTGTGGTAAGAATAGTTCAGTTTTCCAGGGTGTTCAATTTAATTAACATTCTCCAGGGAAAAAACTGCTATTGTTTCCCTAACCACATGCCTTCCAATACAAAATAAACTCTTGCTGGTGTGTATGTGCTGCTTAATTATCCTAAATGGTTCCTTTTGAAAGTTGTCTATTGATCTGCTTCTACACTTCACAAGTGGAGCATATCCTATTCACTCAAGAGTGTGTATCTACCTGCACTTAGCAAGAAGGAGATACCAGATGAATTTTAACACTGCTAAACCAAGAATACAACCTGATGCATGCAGCATCCCCAAGTGGTATGTGTGAAAAAGGCTGCAAGGAGAACTTATAAAGCCAAGTAAATTGCAACAATACCTGTAAGTCCGAATTCCAGCCACTGTCAGATGTTTGCAGATGTCTAGGGAGAAATCTACAGCAAGGGGCTGTGGCTGCATGCTACTAGAGCACAAAGCAGGAGACTAGGGGACAGTCTATCTGTTTGGGCCACTGCAGACCGAATCCTGCTGCCAATATTCAGTTTGAGCTACTCCATGGTTTTGGTGTGCTGGTCTGTAGAGGAGCAAGCTGCAGTAAAAGCAGGTCCCAGGCACTCAGGTCACCCCTTGCTCATGAGGCTGTGTAAATCATGCTGCCTTTTGCACCAAGGTGGTGTCTGACCCACCATCTCCACCTTCCAGGTGCACTCGTTGCTTCTCAAGAGCACTGGGGTTCAGGAGAATGAGACCGTGGAGCTGTCTTGACTCCATTTATTCCAGCACTTAAGTGGAAACAGAACTGGGCCCAGTGAGCATTGCAGTGTGGGATGACAGGAGGGTGAGTTTTCGTGTAGTTGAGTCAGTAGTGAGAGCTGGCTGTAGCCGGCTCTGACTGAACACAATAAACAATTCCACTTGCAACATACTGTACTATTTAAGGGCTCATAGATGCCAGTGGGAGTTTTGCCTGAATAGCAGGCAAATAACAGGTCCTTATTCTCTATCATGTCTCATGAAATATCGCAGCCCCACATGTGTTGCAGAGGCAGATAATGAAGCGGTGGCGATAAGGGGGAGGCGGGGAGGCGAGCGGTGCGCGGGGCAGTGCCCCTGCCTCCCCATTGCCCAGGGCTGCTCTCCCTCTGGCTGGCGAGTTGCCATCCAGGCTGGAGCCGTCTGGAAGATGCTCGACGGACGGCATTGCGTGGGCCAGGAAAACTGCGCCATTAGGTCCTAGGAGCTATGGATTAACACTGTAAAGTAAATGACATGATTGCAACGATTCCCTTTAGATTTAACATGTATTAGTCTCTGCCACTGTTTCTCCATTAGCTTTCAGATGACACCATCCCATTTTTTTTTCTCCTTTTGTGTGAAAAAAGGAATCCAAATCTTAGGGAAAGATTAGAGATATTTTCCTCTGCTGTGCAATGTGCAAGCAATTTATCGAATGGTCTCAGAAGACAAGCTATGTTGCTCTCCTTCTGCAGTATTGCTGATTCAAATACAAAGCAACAGGTTACAATATGTTCATATGCTCCTCCTAGAGATATTAAAAAATAAAACTTGTCAAAACAAGTGGCAGAATTCTTCCTAATATTGTTGTATATAGTTTTCATAAATGTGGAGGCAGCTTTTTGGAGAAGCATATTTTAAACACATCTAAATTATATTAAGAGTCAAGGCCCAATTTGGTAACAAGCTGTGAGACATCAAGGGTTCTTTTAATGAAGAATTCACGCTGGAAAAAATGTATGTCACAAGACACATGAATAGATGACTCCATGATTACTAACCCTTTGCTCCCCGTGCATTGATTTATGGTTAAATGCAAAGCCACAGAAAGCGGTTCAGATGAAGTCCTTGACTCCAAATAGCCATTTCGGTCTCTTCGCTGGTACACAGCGCTCGAAAACAAAACAGCATCAGCAAAGATGCCTGAGGTTTGATTTGAATTTTGCTCTAGTTGACTGATACTATTTATACTCTGGGCTAATCAGAACCAGGGCTGTTTCATCATACTAAATGTCAGGAAAAATATATCATGTGCATCAAGGCAGAAATCTTGGCCCCACTGAAGTCAATGGCAAAACTCCCATTGATTTCATTGGGGCCAGGATTTCACCCTGAATAAAAACTCATGTTTTATATGCAGTTTAAATGGCAATGGGTTTATCTGCTAGTGTTTTTAAGAATTGTTCTGGGGAAAAATATATTACTGAAATGTAATAATGTATTTATTTAGCCTTTACAGAGCAACTGATGTTTTCACAAGCAGTGCAAAGGCATTTAAGTGGAGTACCTCAAGGCTGAAGTTGTATGATATGCAATTGGGCAACAATTAGAAGACATAACTGAGTGTGATTCAGCGGCTTCAAACACAGTTTCACTAATAAGCTCCTGGGTTTGCATCTGGATGATCCAAATGGGAATATTTTTCCTTCTGGATGACGTAATAGCTCACCAGGACTCCAGTGCAACGGATGTAACATATTTGATTTGATGAGCCTGTTGGACATGAGAGGGAGCTTGCAGTTGTCTCTCTGTCTTGCTCCCACTCTAATTGAACACAGCTCTGTGTCCTGCCAAGGCTTGTTGGGCTTGAACAGCCATGAAGAAGTCCTGCTGTCTCTGGTACTGTCCTCGGCACAGGAGACGGGCAGAGTGTCACTGCTGATTTGGAGCATCGTCAGAAATGTTTGGGGAAGTCCTCAGCTCCAGACTTCTTCTTCTTTTAAATCAGAAGATTCTTGTCTTTTCTTGTTAACATTGTAAATGAGCAAAGTGTTGGGATTTATAAGATTCTGTATTTACAGAAGTCACATTCTGCTGAGACAGTTCGCAAGCAGAAGAAAAGGCTTCTTTTCACCAGCTAATTAGTTCATGGTGCGTATTTCTTCAGCTGTGTATTTTGAAAAGTGTAATGGGATCAAGGAACTAGCTTTGCATTTCAGCCCAAAGAAGAGCCAGTGGAAAAAAACCCCAGACCTGTACATGAACAACTCAGTGATTGGAAAGCACCATGTCCCCACTTAAAAGTGCTTTGAAAAGGTATGTTGTAGTCAATGAATCTTACTTCTAACCAAAATAATAAATCTTGTGTACAAAACATTCCCCCATTTTGACCAGATCTATTGGAACAGATTAATTTTTTACGATTTTGTCTGAAAACCACACTGTGGCGTTGCTTCAGCACTAACTGTCCGTCTTGCACAGACACCATCAGGTCCTGACATACTTTGGTTTCCTGTGAGTTTAGAACGGGTCCCTTCCAAGCACTCACTTAGTCTGATCTTGTTTAAATTATGTGAAAGGACAAAATTATAGCCTTTGATGCTATGTTGCGAAAACATTTAATCTATTTTGTTTTTAGCTTTCCTTTGACTGGTACAAGAAACAAAGCATGGGAAAATAGGGAAATCATGACTTATGGGTGAGTGGCTAGTCACATTTGGAGCTAATTTGTTTTCCAAACATTTATGCTTCCTACGAAACAGTCTCTCCAGAAGAAAAGCTCCTGGAAGTGGGTACAGTACTGGTCAGAGAAGAGGGAAACATGACATTTGATGTAGTCACCTCGATTAAGGTCCTGTCCAATTAGGTTTAACAAGACAGGGTTTGAGAACCATCCTAAAATACACTGAGGAGAGGAAAATATTAAAGAACAAAGAAGCCTCTGGTCTCAGAGGACGAGGGTAAAGAATTTCAAACTATCTTGACGAATCAGTGTAACCACAGCTTGATGGAGAGACAAAAATAGGATAACTCTGGCTCTGAGGATTGGTGTTGAGATTAAAAAAGCAAACAAACAAAGAAATCCTTTCACTTCTAGACCACTAACTTGATTCCACAAACAAGTTACTCATCATTATCTGATAGTTATTGAACATGTTCTCTCTGGAACAATCTGGTGGTCTCAATACCCACTTTAAGAGACATATGACAGTATTCAAACAAAACAATTTACTGCTTGGCATTATTGTTGGCCATCTCCATAGGAAGGCCAAAGGACTGATGGATTAAGAACAGTAAAAAATCCCAACGATAGTTAATGTTACTTATTTTTATTATTAATTCACAAGACAAGATGATACAACTGCCGGAGGATGGTAGCAATTATACAGCCAAATGGGATTCCTGTAAAGCAGGGCTGAGATGTGGGATGCAAGCTGTAGCTGGATGAGGAAAGCATCTGTGGCAGCTGCTAACTTGGCTAACAGCAGGGTCTGAACCAGGGCTGTCAGTGCTTTAGAGCTAAAACCACCAGCTACTATTGCATGAACCACAAGAGTCCTACCTTTGTAGCCAGGGGCTTCTGCCGCTTCCAACCTGCCTGGAGATGCACTGTGGTGGGAAGGACCATTGACATGTGCTCATCCATGGGTTATGTCCTTTCTCCTGGCCTGCTCCCAGAATTTCTAATCCCTTTTTCATGGTGACTCCTACGGAGGATGACACATTAGCTAGGAAATCGGTGTTTTTCCCAGGCAAAGGCATGAGTTGTACTAAGGCTGAGAAAAGGCCATACAGTATGCAGGGGTCACAGCTCCTCTCCTCTGCCCTGGCCCTGGCAGGGACTGATAACATACCTTCTTCAGTGAGCCAGTCTTGCACCAGATCTGCCTTTGTGTTCCTGTCTTCTCTGGATGAGCAGAACAAAACCATCACAAAGTCCACCACTCCTAATTCCCTTGTGATCACTTCACCAATGTTTGAAAAGAGGATTGCCACCAAATCCGTGGTAAGGGTTGAAACATAACACTCCATCATTCCTGTGCTGGCCCTAAGGTGGTAATTTAAATGAGTTTTGTATTCTGTGCTGATTTATGGTGGCTAAATTAATGTAATAAAACTTCCCAGGCCCTTTTCATGTGTATTATTGATAAAAACACTCACTAAAAGAAATGTGAAAATCCATCTTTGTGAGCTCTAATACTTGATGGTGGCATCTGTTTTTCATTTAACAAGATGACTGAAATGAATGTAACTACAAAAAACTCAAACAGCCAAATGTGTACATATCATTGCACAAAAATGGCAATTTCATCACTCACTGATAATCAGCCCTAATATATTTGAACAGACTTTGAGAGTCTGACTTCTCTTCTCACCCAGGGCTTGAGTTCAGCAGGAGTTTTCCTTAGGCAGGGTCTTTGAGATCTGACCCAGACGTATCCATTTGCAACAACACCCACTGGAAAGGGCTTTGTACATTCTCATAGCAGAGTGAATCAGAAGGATTTAAGTTTTCTTTCAGTCACAGTCTTCTGTGCTTTGACATGCCTTTAGGACAGCTACTGAGTGAGCATAGATTCTTTTGCACTATCTTATGACGAAATGGCCTGTTTATGGAATTATACCTGTTACGGATATGGAGAAACTATATTTTGTCGTATATCATGTGTAAGGATTGCCTAAAGAATTAAAGAATGATGGTATCTGAAAAAAAGAGAGTGTGCAGTGCATTATTCAGCACCACAGAAATACAGTGTGCAGGAAAGGAGGAAAGTCTCTGGCTTGACTGATAATATCACTAAGAACAACTGAGACACGAAGCTGAGAAGCTTGCTGGACTGGTGCTTGTGATCAGGAAGGACTTAGAAGAGATGCTGCACTTACTGAGTACTTCACATAGCTTTGTATGTGAATTCATCACCAACACACAAACGGGACAGCACAAGTGTAAGGTAAATAATCTGTCTCTATGCATGGTGATGGAAAATTTACAGTTCAATAACGAGAAAATCCAGGTGGTTTAGTCCCCCAGATACAGAAAGTCCCAGAAAAAGAACTGCTGCAGCTCTACTATGCCATGTAGGGATCAGATTTAAAGCATTGGCAGGTGAGGGTAAGGCATATATGAATGCTACCACTTTTTGCCTGGCACAGCGCTCCAGGTATGCTGTAGCTCGAGCGGAGACTTTGTTATTGCATTGATTATCTGTTGCATTTGGTCTCCTGCACAGTCATTGAAATTTCCTGTAGAGTGATGGGAGATATCAGCAGTTTTCCAGCATAAACCCACCTAAATGCCCAACAACATGGTCCAAAGGCTTTCTTGGAACAACTTTTTGGTGTAATTTGCACAAAACTGTGCTGACTTATTTCTCTTGAACAATGGGCAACCATAACAGTGCAACCAAGACAAACATCATGCCAAATGCATCAATCAGGCAATGACTATAACGTCATCTCTGGGTGCCACAATGACAGCTGTTCACCACCTCAAAACAGGGCTAGGAAGCCTGGGCCAGTGACTAAGACATTCAGTTAGGATGTGCCCCTCTGTGATTCCCCAGCTATTCCAGCAGCTTTTCTTAATGATGCTTTTTTTGTTCTGCTCAATGTGCAAAATCACAGCTGTATGGCTGTGGAATGTAATAGTGCCAGATCCTTAGGAATTTTGGACCTGCAGCCTTCAATGAGCCTTGGGGGAGTTATCCAGGCTCAGAAGACATCCATCAGGTCCTTACCCCAAACAAATCCTCCACCATCTGCCTCATTCCACATCCTCTGAAGCTAGTGGGAGTCCTACCAGATAATTCAATAGAAATTGGCCCAGGACTCACCTAAAACCACACCTGTTCCTTACCGCATAAAGTGATAAGCTGCAAAGGTTTGTTTTTTAATTGGACACTTAATACCAGCTTTGGCAGGTGATTAAACTGTGATTTACTTCCAAGGGAGATAAGAAGTAAATTTCTAAGGAATTCTGGATAGGTGGTTGAAGAGCATGGTAATTATACAGAGACATTTTTGCAAGAAATGGGCAAGTTAAGGGAGAATTAGATATAAATAAGGGAGTTATTTTTCTTCCTACACTCAGAAGGCTACAGGAGATTAGAAAATGACAAAAAAATTAGAGCAGTGTTTAAGTAGTTAGAAAACAAGAGATTCCGAGTGGCCATAAAAATTGCCTAACCAATGTTAAATTAGGAGCCAACCAGGAATGTATTTCCACTCCAACTGAAACAGAAGTGGCCAGTGCTATCAGAACATCAATGTATACAAATAAAACAACACAGCTTAACTATCTCCCAGGGGTAAAATAAAGAGGCATGAAGTAGGGACTTGTCAGTCATTGAGACCTTTATTAACAACAACTGCAGTTTAAAGAGCATGAGTTCTAGTGCTTGCACACAGGAAACTGCAGCACTCCAATAAGAAAGCAAACATTTCATTGCCTGTAAAGCAAGATTATATTTCAAAGGGTAAAAAAAAAAAAAAAGAATTTTTTTTAAAACAAAGTAGATGATTGCAATAAGATCTGGGACACTAATAAAGCATTTTTGCATTTTGCATAATAAAAAGACAATATTCTCAAGTATTGTCTTAAAATTCTGTAACTGGGATTGTGGCAGATGTGCAATAGGGAAAGAACAACGGTTCAGACTGGTCAAAGAATGGGTTTCATCCGCTACGCTTGCCTGGTTTCACAGCAAGTTTTTTCTATTTTGCAAAGACAAATTAATTTTTCAGCTGCAGGCTTCTGTCTGTCTGAGGGAGAGATTACTTCAGGCCTCCTTGTGGTGATGTCAACAATAGTCTTTTGTGAAGAAGGCATGGAAAGTACTGAGGTTTGGATAACTCTATAAATACAAGATGAGGGCCAGAATAGTTAATCCTCAGCACCCATACATGGACTGTATGTACTGCTCTGGGCATATATAAAAGTGGCCCAATAGTGGCTACTGTTTTGGGCTAGACTATCCCCACTGAACCTTCCTCTTCCTCTGGTTTGCTTGTGTTTCCACAACTCCAACAAGAAAGGTCTACTCTGGTGGATAGTTCTGCTTCTGCCCCTTCAGTACGGTGTATCTTGAGCTCTTCCTCTCAACCCATCTCTGTCATGTATGTGTTACAACAGAGCTCTCAGCAGTATAAAGTGTCTTGTCTCTCTGTGACACCCCAATACCACTTCAAGAAGTTCCTTTGTCACTCTGTTCTGATGGGTTTGTTGGTAATCGGATCATCCCTACAGTGTTTTTTGCAGTCTAACAGGGGTGTTTGCTGGGGCTACAAAGTACCTGCAGCCTTAGACACAACTCAAAGGGATTTTCTACCTGTCTCATGGTAGTTCTAAGTTGACCATTTTTCACCTGAAAAAATACTCATTTCTTCTTTGCCCTTCTCTTGGGAATACTGAAAAGAAAAGAGAAACATCTTTCATGTTTTGGGTAACTAGGTCAAAAGCTGTAGTAATTATATAATAATGGCTTGGAAAGGCAGTATTCCAGGACAAGGTGTTTCAAGGCAACAACTTCAGTCGTAAGAATGACAATGGTATTTATTGCAGGAAATCCCTTGCAAGGAAAATATCTGCCTATTACAGACGGCAATAAAGTAAAAAATTTTGCCTTAAGCATATTTCTTCCTAAGGCAGATCAGTAAATATCTGAGCTGCAGAAACATTAAAATACCTGTAACTAGTAAGAATTTACAGTTCTACAAAAACGCTGTCAACAATGTGTATAGGTGTTTTCGAGATAAGTAGGTATTTACCAAAGATTTATGGATTATGGTATTCTGGGACATCATAAAATGTGGGGAATCGGAGTGCACGACTGTTTGACTGGTCAGCAAAGGACTCTTCGTAGACTATTAGGCTGTGCCATACATCATTCCTAAGGTTATTTCTTTGAAAGGTCTTGGAAAAGGTGTTTTATATCACAAATAGCCTATGACCTCAGAAGTCAGACCGGGAGCACCTTTTACTCCATTAGCAGTTGAAGTTAATACCACTTGTTTTTTTCAACACAAAGTAATTAGCTTGAGGTTTAAAATACTTCTTCCATATTGAAGCCATGGCCTCAACATTATGATAATGTTGGTGTTGGTAATCAACTTTATTTCTCAGATTCATCACGCACTCATGAGATTTTCTTGTGCATTGGTACAACACAGTAAAAGCAAATGGAGTTACATATAATGATTTAAAATGGTTTGAAGGGAAAATCAGCCACGCTCATCTGCTGCTTTCAGGCAATGTGCTTCTACAGTTCACTGACCTTGCTGAAGTCAGGATTTTCCCTCTAAATTTCACAGCTATGTAACATAAAGTGATATTAAACAGGACACATGGGAGGCACTGGTATTGTGGAGCTGATGTTAGCTGCTTTCATGCATTGCATTGCCGTGAAAACATATTAGACTCAATGATCCAAGATCTGAAAGGCCAGAAATAGCAGTGGAAGTTGTATAGAATCTTAGAATGTATACAGATTAAGTACAGTATAGATTAGGTACAGTAAGGTAGTTGGGACCTGTATCTCTGGAGGTGATCTTTCCATTCCTAAGTTCCTCTGTGTTCCCTCCTGCTTCCTCTCCTTTCCTTTGCTCCTTCCCAAAGGACCTGGCCTGGCTGTATCTGACGTCTTGCAAAACTCGACTGGAAATTAGGACATGGATCTCCTGGTGGAACCAGAACCAGGGTAGATTCCCTGGGAGCCTTGCCCTGGGTGGGATGATGGGACTGGAGAGATCAAAAGGGAATGAAAGACGCAGTTACTGGAGAGACCAATCTATGTGGAGATTTCAGTGTGGTTTCTCTCTTTTCATGGAAAAGGGCATCAGGAGCAAAAGAAATGTCATTGCTGGAAAACATCTGAAAAATGAAGCAGCAGAGAAACCAATCGGCACCAGGGAAATGCAGCAGCCAACGAGAATGGAGGGATTTGCATATCCAGAGTGAAGCTGCTGGGAAAGAGCTGCAAAGGGATTATGCAAATCCCTGATTGGGTGAGCGGTGGCTGATTGCCAGAGCAGGGGGATGCACACACTGCTCTGTACCTGGGCAATGATTATGCAAATTACCCACCCACAGCCAGAGTGCAGGGCAATTGGCTAAATGAGAAAAACTCTGGTTATGCATCAGTAAATGTGCAGCGTTCAGCACTCAGAGGATCACATCATGCTTGGTACAGAATAAACATGAGCGTATGCCTCTGGCACCCCTTGCACAGCTCCGTGGGACCCATCTAATGTTTGGCAGCTGGGGTGGCAACTGAACATCCCTACCAAGTAGAAGTGAATGTTTGAATGGCCATTTTCATTTACTGTGAGTCTGACATCAAAGGGATAAGAAAATGGAAGCTCTGATGAAAACTTCTCCATGTTGCCTGCAGTTTTCTGATCCCAGGGAAATTCTACTGCTTGTCAAAGAACAGATGCACCTGCATAGTTGATGGGCTCAACTCTTAACTCTACACTATGCATGGGAAAGATCTGGAGGGATGTGAGATGTAATAAAACTGTCTGATTTTCAATATTTATTCCATGCTTTTTTAGAGGGTCAATGACATCTAGATTTGTAAGAAAATAAAGATATTGCCCTGATATACTTACAATCAGAGTTTAATACTCCTAAGTTTTTTTCTATTCTTTTTTATTCCAGTGTGTACAATTGTATGCCTATATGTGTGCAATCCAGCATCAGTTCTCAAATTCAGCATAACAATATCCCACTAAAATTTAATTTTGTTCTGAACAGTCTTTAATGTTTTCAGGAGCTTCTCACAAAAGGAATCTCATTCCCATGGACACCTCAGCCTGAAACACCTCTATAATTCTCACTGCAGAATGTTGGAAAGATGTGACTCAGAAATCCTGGAAAATACACTAATTATATTGCACGACTAATTGCAGGGCGGCATTACCACTTTGCAGTTTCCATAGCAGATGAGTGGTTCAGATTCTGAAGTAATTGTGCCAGTTTAAAAAGAGAATATAACTGAGGAATAGCTGGACGTATTGGCAGGAAAGGAGAAAATTGTTCATCTTGTACTGTGGCACAACATAAGGTCTCGCTGAACTCCTTAACAATGAATTCAAATACATGGTGACGGTCATGAGTCAGTTCTTCAGCATGTCAGGGCTATAAGCCATTTTCCTAGTAAAGTCCATGCCAGTAAGGAAAAAAGTAAAAAAAAACCTCCATGAAGTTTTCCATGCTGAATTTTCCCCCTAATTATTCCCCCGGGTGGACAGAATCTGCTTCTGTATGTAACAGGTTATTGGTGATATTGACAAATGTTGTTAGTCCTGGGGGACCAATTAATTTTAACAGAGACTCCACTGAAAATCGAGGAACGAGGCCAAATATTATTCCAGTGAAAATCAGTAAGCGATCATATCTGGGAAAAAGAAAGGGGAAATATATAAACATGTAAGGCAGAAAGGGAATCTTCAGCGTGGTCTGTAGGCAGGACACGGGGTACAACCCTGGCTGGGGAAGCCCAAGGTTCATTAGTCCCTCCACTCATAAACCAACTAGTTTATTTTGCCATAATTACTCTCAAAATTAGCTGCCCACTGCCAAAGGATGGGTTTTTGAAACCCAAAGGTAAGCTGTGGGCAGCTATTCCTAGTTGCCAGAGGGTGTGGTTAGTGATACAACGCAGGGAGCTGTGGAGAAGAGAAGCTTACAGGAGATGTTTTCTGATGAATGTTACACTCTGTTTTTAATAAACTGAGAAGCATTTGAAGAATAGTAAATTATAGTAATTGATATAACTCCTTGCCCGCTTTTGTAGAGGTATAGAGCAAACACTACTTAAATAACTTGCATCTGGCATGACAGTTATTCTGTAAAGAAGCAAGATTTGAAGAGAAATGGATATGATTTGTATTTCATTTGTGAATTCACATCTCAAAGAAGTTCCCACCTCAAATGTTATATAAACACATGCATGCATACATAAGCGTGTGTTATCTGTTGATACTAGAGTTGGTTAAAAAGTTTTGCTTTTCTGAAAGCCCAAGGGAGACTTCCCACAGACATTTTTTTTTACACAATATTAGATTTTCATAGTGACTTATGGCTTCTGGTCAAGGGATCCCAAAGCACCTTTCTTAATCTGCACATTTATGAGACTATTTTCTCCACTGCTGAAATCCACCTAGGTTTGGGCTGAAATGAATTCTGCAGATCTAACCTCCTATGGAACCGCTATGCAATGCCTAAGGACAGAAAGTTGAGGGTAGTTATAAACTTAGGGAAATTCCTCTAAGATCAATTCATTTTCTGAGGTCAGAATGAGACTATGACATTGGAACTGGTACCTATCTTCTATAAGAAACACCAAATGATTTTTTACAGGCCTTAATAGCAGGTAAAAATAAATCCTGGGCAGGAAAGGGTGTTCTGAATCTTCTAAGCAGCTTTTTAGAACAGTAACAGTACTTTATGTCAGCAAACTGACTTCTCGCATGATGCAGGATAACAATGATACCAGTGAGAAACTCCATCCCTTACATCCCGTGGAAATGCTGATCTTGCTGACAACCCCATCTCTGGGTTTGACCCACAATCTGAGGATCCTGTGGGATGCACGCATTGGTTCAGATTTTCTCTCCTTCACTCTGGTAGTGTCAGTTTAATTCACGTAATTAAAGGCAGGATTTGGTCTCACAATTTTTTATTTAACCACCGGGATTCCACCCTGCCTTTCTCATGGCCAGTGTGTGAGCAAGTGGAGACCGAGGTGAGGAGAGGATCCTGTGCTTTGAATACAGACAGTCTGAAGACAGACTTCAGCTTTGCCTGATAAAATTCTGCTGTGGGATTTGGTATGCTCAGCTGGGGAACCTGGTGCACCGAGACACATGTAGATGACATTACTGATACTGAGACTTTCTGTCTTACAGACACTTATCACAAATGTATCCTGAGGGAAACGCACCCCCCAGCATTACATACTTGTCAAAGTCCAGTTTAAACAGACTATTGTCCTTAGAATACACAGCAATTCATTTTTTAATCTGATTTATAATTTTAATGCTTGTGGAATCAGTCTACCAATATAGCCCCCAGAAGGTCAGGAAGGGACAAAAAGATGGAGATATCCTAGGAAATCCTATTAATTTTTCCTTTCTATTGTCCTACTATAGTAGATGAGTGGGCAATCTAGTTTCTGGACCAAGGAATCTGAGAACTTTGCAAATGTCTTGTGCATCTCTCAAGTGTTACAGTACCTTAAAAAAAAAACAACAAACTTTCTACCTGTAGTTGCATTGCAACTATAACTGTGGTGCTTCCCCACAAAAGTGTCTCTCCATCAAGCTGAGCAGGAAAGGCTCAGCAGGTTGTTTCTCAAGGCACTGTGGATGGTGTTAACTACCAGCCTGCTGTGGAGTTGCTGCAGGGTTTTGGAACCTGCCAAGCTGACCTTGCTGACTTTTTTATTTTTCTAAAAAATCTAATTCTGCAATGCATAGAAAGGCTAATCTATGGTGTTGGGAAGGGCATCACCTACTCCTCGCTCTATGGTGTGGCAGTGGTGGGCAGTAAGTATTTTTTAAGGATGTTTTGGTCTGAATAATTTGACCTTGTCATCATGAAAGCCTAACAAGCTTGAGGCAAAACCCCAGATGTTTCAGTTGCGGCAGAACTTGTTTTTCAGCTGGTTTTATACAGAATAGAAGTCTTTTTTTTCTTCACCTTTTTCTCAGACTTGGTCTATACCTGCTAGACTGTAAAGCTGTGTAAGCAGCAGTTATCAATGAAGCACTGGTTCTTGTCAGTTTGCAAAGAAAACTGCAAGAGAGAGGTCATGGAAAGAGGAAAAGACCACAGTAGAACCGAGCTGTGCTACAGAGCCTTCCTCTCCAGTTGAACTCCAGCTCCCATCCCAGTCCTGTCAGTAATGAATGAAATTTGTGATG
Organism: Eurystomus gularis; assembly: GCA_013400335.1. Lineage (NCBI taxonomy): Eukaryota > Metazoa > Chordata > Aves > Coraciiformes > Coraciidae > Eurystomus > Eurystomus gularis. Next base: position 645,655 of record VZZY01011873.1, on the reverse strand, counting down.
AGTCAAGGCTGCTTCATCACGTGTGAAACTGTTTATATACTGGAGCATCAGGCACAAGTGCTGCACCGTCTCAGCTGGTGATCTCTGTTCAGCTCCTTGCGGGCAGGTGTCCCAGTTCCATAAACCACCATGACAATTGACATTAATTGGCACCCTTGTTGCAGTCTCAAAGGGGAGGCTAAAGATTTAATGGGCATTGAGAGTGAATTATTCCCATATGCCTCAAGGTGGTCTCTCCAGAGCCGTGCTGAGACATACAGGCAGGCTAGTGCTAGGCACTGACCTGCCACCATGTGTGGAGGATTTGCTTTACTGATATTTTTAGAGAGGACAAGGAACAAAGGGAGAAATGAGAAACCTAGAATAACAGGGAAAGTAAAAGAACAACATGTTGTTTCTCAAGGACAGCTTGCAACTGAAGCAATTTTTTTTTTTCCCCTGGATGATTGTGACGCAAAATGAGTGAATTCTTCACTTACATAAAGTGGTGAATGTCTTGACTCCATGGAGGTAAGAAGTTTATGAATGTATGCTTAATACTAAAAGCTGCCATTTTTTGAGAGCTGAATGATTTCACCAGCTACTTACTGATGTAATACAGACTTTATTAGCACCTTAAATGGGCAAGTGTTAAATATCTGCATTGTTTTTAGATGAAAGCTGTTTAAAATCAAAGTAACTAAACATTCTACGGAGGAACAGTTCAGTTCTGAAACTCCTTGGCTCCTTTTCCTTTGCATTTATTATGATTTATCCTAAGTGTGAATAACAGGCATTTTTTTTGTGGGCTGCAGGATTTTAGAAATAATAGAAGAATGCTTTTGAAATATGTCATCTCTTCACAGTTATAACTCAACAGCTCAGGAGGCAAGATTTCCCAGTGCTAACTACTCTTGTGTTAGCTATCTATCTTTATGTCCGAAACAATTTATTTTCAGATTGATTATAAAAGCAAGCATTGCATAACTGGCTGGCTATAAAATATGTAAAGTATTGCACTACAGGGGCTCATTAGCAGAAGCATAGATGCTTTTTAGTAATCCATAAGGTGATACTTGTTAATGAATGTTGCAAATTATTCTACTAACTACCTAAAGATTAATAATAGATATGTCTGTTGGAACAAACAAGTCTCAAATCTCTGGAGAAAACTAGAGAACGTGGATAATAATTAGAATAAGAGCACAACAGATATTATATTTATACTTTTGAACATATCAACTAAATGGTAGTTATGGTTTGTGTTATGTCTGTTGTAAACAGAGAAAGCTTCTAGACTAAGAGCACTGCACAGGTCTTGGCTTACGGATGGGAAGTGAAAGTGATTTTAACTGACTCACGGGTTTAACGATGCCTGATTTCAGGAAAGCTGAGCATCATTACAAGACTGGAAACCTTACAGAAGTTCAGTGATCTCTGTGGATGTCTGTCCATCCGTATCAAATGAACCTGAAAACGGGCACTGTGTTCAGCTGCCTCTATTCTGGATAGGTGAGAAAGACTCTCACAGGTTTTGGTTAAACCTCTAGCTTATTTTGGTTAAGTCTCTAGCTTATTGCAGTAAGTCAAACTCAGAAAAGGAAGTATAGAGGGTGAACAGGGTTTTTGAGCTGTAATATGTTAACTGTTCTAGTTACGAGAATAATTAAAAATTGAACAAATATCTCAGTGGTAAATAGGACTGGACAACTTCAAAGCCCTAAATCATACTTCTAAAAGTTTGTTTCTCTGAGAGACACATCATACTGTTGGTTAATCTGTGCTGTTGATCAGGCGCTGGAGGATGGTGTACAGTGCATCATTCCTGCTCATACAGGTACCAGAGTTCACTAGGGCAGAGACACCCCAGTATGCATTTTGGTTGGGTCTATGTATCACTAGAAAAACAAACAGGTCTAGAAGAGCTTATGTGAGCCCCTGAGACCAGTGCTGGCTGTTATAGACAACCATGCAATAGATGGTCATATGGGCCCGATCTGGGCAGATCCATAGGGCATCCGCTGCATGTATCCCTGTGCAGCACAGCCTGGTTCCCAGAATTCTTCAATGGACCCCAGCAGCTGTAGCTTTAACCTCTTATTCTTCTGTGTCACAGAAAGTCAGCAGGTGAAATCAAGGGCTGCACAAATATCTGAGGTTCCTACAATTGCACTCAGCTGTAGGTGTGTTCCTGTTCCCATGTCAGGTGAAATGCCCAGATGATCCTAAAAACCAAAACACCCCAGAGAGAGAAAGGCCAGAACAACTCAGTGGTCCCTGCAGTCTTTTGAATCCAACCAGAAATAACCAAACTGGCTTCTATGGGGTGTAGTGCATATGAACTCATGCTTGTTTCTTAGAAATGCCTTATTATGGTGCATCATCTCTGACCTAGGCTTGCTCTAAAGCTCATTGAATCCATGGGAACACTCTCAATTGACTCCTTTAAGCTTTGGATCTGTTTTTTCCTCAGGCAAATGAAGGCATGTCAATTCTTGAGCCCTCACAAAGCCTGCCAAATGGCATGTAATTCTGCCAAAAACTATGGTGATTTCTGAAGATGAGGTGGTTCTCTGCAAAGACGAACCTCATAGTTTTGTTTTGCCTTCAGATGCAAGAAGGTAAATGTTACAAGACTCCTGTGATGCCTTCTGCTGCTCTACTCACACTTCAGCAATTATTAAAAAATACTTTGTCCACAGTAATCCAGCACAGCATAATGATCTCAAATTGTAGATAAAATTACTCAAAGACAATGATTCATAACTTGCCTAGTATCCAGAACAAGCGAAAAGGCAATTTAATTTGAACATGTAAGCACACACCAGTCCCTGCACAGTATCCCTCCAAATGGATAAGTTCTCTATTAGTTTCTGCTTATATTAAAAAGGATTCCCAGATGGTCCTGTTTAAACAATGTCTAAATAAATACTTTGCTGATCATTTCATAAGTTGCTATAGTGCCTCAAGACACTCAGCAAGCACGCTCATGGATGTAAGTTTGGAAATGAATGGTGTAATTGTTATAACACAGCTTTGAGCTGGTCTTTCTGCATTTGGAGCTCCCGCTGCTCAAAAAGATGTTTTGATTCAAAATATGTGTCTTCCACATTCAGGACTGATTTTTCAGTGTTTTATTTGCTTCCTGAAAGGGAGCTGTGGAGTTCAAGAATTTATTTCTCAGGCAGCCTGACCTACTGGATGTAGCACTGGGTGCTTCACAGAGACCTACCGCTGTCCTGCTGAATCACCTGAGATAAATCTTACCCCACCCTCCATACCTTGGTTTCTCCATCTGTCAAATTAGGGCATGAGATGTAAATTGCCTTTGTAAAACTCTGAAGTCTGTAGAGGAGAGGATCTCCATCGTGCAAGACAGCTGCTGCTACACAGACTCTAAATTGTGGTTACATATCCTCTAACTCGTCATTTGCCTGGCATGGTTGGGTAGAGAAGCTGTATCAAACCCTTTGCATCTGACTCTGAACTGCTGGTTCAAGTCATATTCCTCCACACTAGTTAAAACAGTATAACCTACTTTCTTTTACTAATCCTGACAAAAACTTGATTTCTGAAGGAAACTTCCCTATCCTGACAAAGCTCTAGGGAACTTTACAGTATAAAAGACATAATAAAATTCAAAGTAAAAACCAAATATGAACACTTACCAGAAGTTCAAAAACATTTAAATTATAGGAATTCAGTGGTTAAAACCATAGGGAGCTTACTGTTCACACAGTACTGAAAGTAAAATAAAAAGGGCAATTCTTTATTTAAAAGTGTGAGTACTTGTTATTTTTAAGTAGGATTAAGTATCTGGACTTCCAATTACACAATGGCAAATCCCTTTTTTATTGGTAAGATTTTAATTAAGTACCTTGATTTCTATAAATGAGAGCTTCATTTGACACTTGTGGCCAACTTTGAATAAGTGCTAATAGAAACTGAGTAAATTCAGCTGAAGTATATAATGCTGGGTGCTGCTCAAAGAGAAGTCTGCCTCCAATTTCAGTTCCTTTGGTGAAAATGTGAAATAAGCACATTGAAGTCACTGTTGCACTGGTAGAAATCAGAGTAAGAACTGAGCGGTGCCTAGGCGTACATTAGTTGCTATGCACGGTACTGAGATATCGTATTGGTGGATACTATGGAAATGCACAAAAAAATGAAAATATTTTAAAAGCCCTGTTACATACGATGACTTGTAAAGGAATAAAGCTGTGAAAGCCTTTCCTCCTGTGCAGTTTTTTAGCCACGTATCTTCCTTTCTGGCAAGAAAGTCTATTGGGGAAAAGAAATACATTGCCACTTGCACAGGAACCAGCAGAAAAAGAGAAATTGTCTTGCAGATCTACCTTCACATACAGTGTATTGCCTTAGATTTGTAAACTGCAGTATTTCTTTTGTTAGCTCTGTGCTTTAACCACAAGGTACATACTTTGATAAATGTATTTTGTTAAACTATCCTGATGATATAACTTGTATATATTGACACATTAATCTAATGAGGGATTCTTACTATATCTTCATTAGACAAAAATGTGTAAAGTAGATATTTACAGAGCGCTGGCTCATGTCTCTAGTAAAAGATGACACATACCTCTGGGATAGACGGCTTTTACTATTTTTAGGTTACATATTACAACTGAAAGACATAATTAAAAAAGCATTTAATAAATCCTGAAACTTTGTTAACAATTATAATTTTAAATTACATTAAAGGATAATTTGTAGTACTAAGAGATTTCACTTTTCAGTCAGCTACTGAGCAGCATAACCATTATATCACAAAAATGAAAACTATAGAGGATGTGTCTTTTATTAATACAGAATTTTGTATTTTTTCTCTTCTGAGTTTGATGGAACATACATATACACAGGGTAAAGTTACTCTTACCCAGTTTTAGCTGTCTGAAATCCGGACATCTTAATCTGGGCTATTTGTCTGAATGGAGCCTGGACTCCTACATGACTATTGCAGTCAACAGCGAAGAATAAGGTGCAATTCTAAGGTTGTAGATTTCTTTGATAGGATGAATTGCCCTTGGTGTGCCTATTTCCCTGTCTAATTATAAAAAAAAGTTAGACAATTCACTCAAATCTAGATGTCTACTTTTGACTACCTACTTTATGTGATTTCTTGGCTTGTTTGCAAACTTTGTACTCTAGTTCATATTAATTACTTCACTTTCAAGAAATCCCATGGACTTTAATGGGAGAAATTGTTCAACTTAAAGCCTAATACATGCCTTTGTAATAATTCATACTTTTCCAGTACTTAGATTACATTCCCATATGCCACTTCCATCCTTTCTTATCCCTTCCCCACCATACACATGTTGTGTATTCTGCATCCATTCTCCCACTCTGTATTATAGCAGCATCCCTTCCCTCCCAGATGGCTCTTCATCATGCACACAGCTTTAATGAACTGTATCCTAAGGTGGCTTGAAGGAAGATTCCAATGAGGTTGTAAAAAAAAAAAGGTAAGAAAAATTCTTTTAGAAACTCGTAGCTCACAAAGTTCACCAGCCACAAGTGCTATTTTATCGGGATGAAAGTTGCAATTATTTACTGTTGCAGCAGTTGTAAAGAGTTGTTGATAGTTCCAAATAATTCATTGAGGGAAAAGTGCAAATGATAAAAGCAGGTCACTCACACAATAAGAGTGCTGCTTGTGCTATCTGCTGATCAATATATGTTTGATGAAAAAAGCAAATGATATCATGTTATTTACAATAAATAACTTAGTGAAATTTGCCTTTTTAATGCTTTCTGACTGTCTCTTGGCAGGCTTAAAAAAAAGCCATTTCCTTCATACCAGTTTTTATGTTGCTTTCTTGGTGAAAAGATTTCACTGAAATGACTTGATAGTCAACGTCTGAGTTATACAATTGGTTGCGATTAGGTACCTATATCATACAGTGTGGTTTTTAATCCCTGAGTGAAGAGATTTTGCTGTTGGTATCAGGAGGAGAAACTCCCCAAGGATGGAGGTCGCATTGCTATAGAGGAAACAAATGAGAAAGAACTGGAGCATTTTAGCAAACTCTGTGTCAACCAATCTTTTATCTAATAAGTATTTCTAGCAATACTTCGTTGCATAGATAATTTCATTTTTTCCTGTGACCTTTACACAAAATACACAAAAATATATGTGATCCCGGTGTGTAAGGTCAGGGAAAGATGGAAAACATTCTCCTTAGTGTTCAATACGAAGAAGTTTTCTCAAGTCCTGGTGCACTGGAGGTACGGAGGGAAGGAGGGAAGCATGGGACAGAGATGCATGGGATTGCCTGCTTGGATTTATACACAGTGAAGTGCAAATTGAATTGAAAATCCACAGACTATGAGATGCTAGCATTGTCTGCAGCACTCCTGAACCTCTTCTAATCAAAATCTAGGTTAAGGGAAGATAAAACAGATTTATACTAAAATGAAAGAGTAAAACCTCGCTCTTTCTAAGCAATAATCCATCTTGATGAAACCAGAGCAATCAAATGAATGAAGCATGTGCACTAGAGTGAGCTTGCTACAGCATGCTTGGTGGAGCTTGGTTGTCTCCAACGGTCATTATAGCTTTTCTTTGCATATTAGCCTTCATTTCTATCACATATGCTTTTAGAGCTTTGGGCAGGTATTGACAAAAATCTGAATATATTGCACCTCTGCTGCCTAATTACAGTGGTGACAGCATAAAGACAAAGGATATACATGAAATCTGAGCAAGGTGTTAAATCATAATAACATGTGTTCACACCATGCCTCATTCCTATATATGGTATGAAAAAATCCCACTAATTAAGGTTACTTTGTTAGACTGATAGGTAATTACTAGAGCAAAACTTGTAACCTCCTGGCCCTTAGCTGTAAAAGGTTGAAAATAATGGTGTAGTCCTTTATAAATCTATGAGGAATAGCAAAGGAATATCAAGTAACTTGACACAGAAGAATTTTAAGTTTCTATACACACTCTGTAATGCTTCTTAAAGAGTGCTGCTTAGATTCATATTTCTTTCAGCTTACAGGACATTCTGAATTTAATCTCCCTCCAGCCACTAGTCTACAATGATTTCAGCTGTGGGTCACAAAAGTTAAACCTGATAACCGCTCCATTGCTGCCTTTCTGCTTCAGAGGTCAATGAAAAGTTTCTCAGGAGGCATCATTCAAAAATAATATCTACTTTTACATGAGCGATTTAAGTTAGAGTTTGATTTCCTCTCTCCTTTGACTCAGAGACTTTTCGTTGATTAAAATGAAGAGGAGTACTAAGTGCTGAAAACCCACTGGAGAGCACATCTTTCTTAAAAAGCCACCATCATCTCAGAGCTCACATCTATAATATGAACTAGGATTTTGTTGGTCCAACAAGAAATAAACATTGCAGACAACTGCTAGGAAAAGCTGGTGACATTAGGCGGCCTATTAACACTCCGTCAAATTAACAATATATTTCTAATTCCCTTGAGTGTCATATGTGTTTCTCTTATAATATTGGCTGATTCTCTCCTGCATTAATGAGGTGGACTGCTGCCAAAAATATGCAAATGGAAATCCAGTGGACCTGCCGTTGTAAATTCAGATATCTAGGAATTCGCACTTAAATGAGAGTTGAAAAACCCCCAACTCAAACCAAAGAGTCGTTTGGTAGCAAATCCTCTGCTGTTAGATTGCTTGCACCAGCGCTGGAAAACATCAATATGTAAATACCTTGAACTCTAAACTCCTGAAGTCTGTATTATCTGAGTTTTTACAGTGGAGGTGTCGGGTCCCCTTTAGACTCTCTCCCACATTTAAATATAGATCTGCAATCAAATTATAGAGCTTTCCCTAGGAAACAGCAAGTCATGTAGTTCCCAGATAATGTAGACAAACAATTCACATTTCCTTGGCTCTTCCAGCCTTTCTGAATCTGAAAATTATTTCTGAAGCTGCAAAGCATGCCTTAAAGCAGGAGGGAAACACACACATCTCTACACACGTACAAACCCCGTATTTAATACAGTAACAGATTGTAATTCTCCTTAGAAACAAAACAAAGCAGCAGTAATGCTACACAAAGCACTGGCAACCACACAAACCTGCTCAGTGGCCCCTACTAAATCTGGGGTTAGGCGTTATGACACAGGGTATTGGAAACAACCCCATCTCTGCCTCTCCCCAGCCCCTTTTCCATATGTTCCTTATTTCTGGTTACCTTCCAGCTGCCAGATGTTCTTTCCCACTACCACCATCCTGGACCAGCAGACCCTTTTTCTGGGCAGGAGTAATAGCATGCAGATTTCAGGAATATTTGCCTTTATTTGATGCTATTCTTGTCCCACCTTTGCCATGGCTTCAATCTCTCTGAAGATCATGTGGTAGATGATCTCCATTTGAAAGTGGCTATATTGGACATATAGTCATGGATTTTAAGGCCAGCGGGGACCAATATCCCTATTTACCCTGGATTTCTGCATGCAAATATTGTAGATTTTAGCCAGTGATGCTGCTTTTGAGTCCAACAGGCAAGAACATATCTTCTAGCCCCATACTTCTGGTTATACACAAGCTAACGGGCAAACTGGTTCACACGGATCAGCTCTAAAACATAACCCTTCTCTAGTATCTTATTAGATGTGAGCAGCTCACTCCCTACGACTCTACCTCCCCAAACTGATACCGATCCCCAGCTTTTTCCTGTTACTTCCAACAGCTTCCTTAGTATTCTTAACATATGAAAAGGAGGGAGAAAATTTCAAATAATAATGCAGTTCTCAGTCTCTCCAGTTAGATAAAAAAGGCTCCAGTTTCTGGAGACTATAATTTACTTTCTTCTGGTCTTATGCAGTAGGATCCAAATCACGCTCATTTTTAATGAAAGGTTAATGTAAATCATATGAAAAGTCATGCAGTGTTTCCCTGAAGTGTACATGCTAAATTGCCATTCAGGAATTCGTACCTTTCAGCAGAAAAAAAAAAAGGTTCATTCCTATTTGAGACAAGTAGTTGCAAGATAAATCCAAAACAAGGAATACAAAGTAAAAAGATAGAAGAGGCAAAGTTATATTTTTATCCTATTTAGGTACTCAATCTGCAGCTAAATCTGTAACAGGGTTTACAAAAGCACATAAGTGATAATCCATGACTTCAGGAACAAAAATGCTTTAAAAAGTGTCTCACAGTATAGGTGGTGGTTCTCCTTTAAAAGGATTGCTAGCCCCGTCCAAGTGCTCACTGTGTTCTTCATTTCTGAAGACTCTAAAACACAACCACAGGAGCAGTTTTATCAAGGCTTGCATAATTGCACGTTTTCAATAAACAGATATATGGGACCCAGCTGGGTTTGGGGTATATCTTTACATGGATTTTTTTTTTTTGGTATAAATTGCAAGCTCTACAGCAATAGTAAGAAACACTGTTTAAGGAAAGAAAAATTTCTAGAAAGGGAAATAGTCAGATGAGATCCAGTTTAGGTCAGTTGAATATCAATTGCACAACCATATATTGTAAAATCAAATTGATTTGTTGCACAATACCTGATTTTAGTGGCTTTACACCACAGACGTATTTATTGAGCACGTAGTTTGTATTCAAGAACACAGAGAAAATCTCTTACGTTTGTCGCACACCTGGCCATAAGCCAGCCCTAGACCTTGTCTTACATTAACTCATCAGAAATCCACAAAGCAGCAAAACACAACTGTTGGGGTAGAATCTCACGGAGGAGTTGAGTTCTATGAAAAAGCAAAATTTAGACCGTGTGTTTCCTGTATGACATGAATCTGGTAATTACTTTTCTTGCTGCTTTGAGCGAGATCCTGATATCCATGATATCAGTTTTCTGGGTGTTATTTTAGTCATCTTCCCTTTGTGAATAGAAATCTTTTTTCTTTGTGATTGCATTAAGCTACACTTTAAATGACTTCCCTACCTGTCTTGACTACTGTAACCATTGAGTACATGCAAGCAGGTACCCAGAGCTCTTCAGCCCTTTAAACATATTCTATAATGAACCTTAAGCCATGACAGTTGCAGTTATTTTTTAAACCTTTTTAGATCATTGTCACTAACTTCTGAAGGCATTTAGTCTAAAATAAGAGCTTTTCTTTCCTGACACATCTCCTTGTGTTCTGCCTACTGGATACCCCAGAAGGACTGTAATGGCCATGTGTGCCTGAAGGTGATGAAACCCACTGTAATGGCTTTCAAATGATGATTAAACTTTAAAACCACCAGAAGATAAAACTGGCTCTTGAGGAGGGACAATTACACACGTACAAGCAGCTGAAGTGAAACCTAAAGGGAATAGAGAAAATGACTTGCAAAAAAATGTTTTTTCCGCTGTCAAATACCCGTTTCCCCACTTGGTTTGCTCGAGTCTGCCTGCCCCCCATAGAAGGGCCTCCACTTGCTAGAGAAGCTGATACCTGAGTTTCTCCTCTAAGGGAGCACAGCAGAGGCCCCTAAAAGCTCCTCCTGAGGGAGACAATGGTGGGCTACATGAAGCCAGGTCTTCCTTCCCCTTTCTTCATCATCTCATGGTTGTTGGGGGAAGTGGAGGCAGAGGAGGAAACATAACATTTGTTATATCTTTGAAAGAATTCGCTCTCTGAATCATCTCTTTTACTGTGGATCCAGTGCCTTGGCCATATTGCTCACGTTTAACTGTTGTGTTGGCCCATGATGGCATGGGAAGAAGTTATAAAATAGTATCTGCTAACAACCTGGAGACACAAACAAAACATGCTTGTAGAGAAGACAGCAAGTTTCCTGTAGATGTTAAGCCTGTTCCTACCTAGTGCTGCATAGCTGCTGATGGAGAGAGCTTTCAGGCATTATAGTGCAGCACCAGTGAAATAGGGTAAGAGATGATACAGGGGAACAGCCCAATTTTGAGCAAAAGATCATAGACAGTAGGAGTACTTGATACTGAGGTCCTTCAGAAATGAGAAGTTGGAGAGTGAAAAGTTCGACTGAACAGTGGGGAAAGGAGTGAGAGCAGTGATGGAGAAAATGAGACCATGGGGTTTTTTGAGGGATTGTGGAAAAGTTTGGGTGGAATGGTGATGTCATGTCCCACAGACAATGAGAGAAATGTCTCATTTTCACATTCACAATGGAGGAATCTGGAAAGAAAGCTTTCATGTGCATGTGCACACATATACTTGTCGTAACTGTCACATCATTTCATGATAGTCACATCATTTTAGTAAAGCACCCCAAACACAGAGAAGAGCTAAGATAGCAAGAATCCTTCTTTATTTGGGTTTTATTTTTTTCCTCGCTTTATGTGATTCTGGGCACCAGATCCTGGCTTATGCACCTCTGAGCTACTGCTGTGCTTCATGGCTTCTCAGTGAGTTCAGGGCATCACTTGGCTCCTGGAGTAACAGCAGCTTCAGGACCACCTTGAAGTTCTATTTTCCCTCTAAGGACTGTGGAAAACAGAGAATATAAATAGAACAAGCCATGCTACCGACAGCCCTGCTACCTCTCGCTTGTCCTATAGTCTACCCAGCAATGGAGCAGGGGCACTCCTGAAATCTTTAACGGATCCGAAAGAACTGAAAAGATCATCACACAAGACTCTCACGTGGCCATTTGAGTTTTTGAGCCTCTTGTATGCTGCTGGCCTCGTGCAAAAGAGCGACATTGAAATAGATTATAATTATATAATATCATCTCATGAATACGTGTGTAACTATATAAATATATCATATTAGCACACAAGATTAAATTAAGAACTAAATATTGGAAATAAAACAAAAGTGATCATATCCTGAATTAGTACAGTGGTTTCAGGATCTGATATTGTGCCTTTGTTCAATACTGTAAATTAAACAGGAAAAGTAGTTTAATTTTGTGTATGCTTATACATAAACAACATGTAGATTTCATCATGCTCATTTTATGGAAAATTACTCCACTTACTGTTTTGATTTTTTTTTTTTGTTTGTTTGTTTTTTTTTGTTACAAGAGCTTATGATACCAAATCTTCTGTTTATCTGAGTGACTTTTTTTCTGAATGCAAAAAAACCCACATACTGCGCAGCCTAACATCCATATCTCTGATTCTGTGAGCATCCCTTTGTTTGCTTGTGCACAACATGGTTGTAACAAAGACGTTTATGCTTTTGGAATCTGAAGCATGAAGTTGTTCTAAATCTGTGCCCACAGGTAACAATTACTTCACTCATTAATAGATCTCCCTAGCCTCTCATAAAACAACTTTGAAAAGCTCTCTTGGGAGAGAGTCAGGAAGAGTGTTTTGTGATCATTAATATCGTACTACCTTGGAAATACCTAGTCTAGCTGGTTTAGCCCCAAAGCTAAATGATTTGCACAAACCCAGCAGGTTGCAATGACAGGGTGTGGACTAAAGCCAGCCCCAGTGGGCCCTCTCCATGCACCCGAGGGCTGAATCACATTTTATTCTTTGGCATCAGCAAGCCATAACTAAGAGAAAGGGACACAGCAAGGCTAGAAATGAATAATTTATGTAGGGCATTCAACAGGATATGAGAAATAAAAGATCAAAATGTAAAACCTTGTGGTAATTTTGTGTGTGCATGTATTCAGGAAATTTGCGAATTATTGTTTTAGCTAAAAACAATCATTAAGATAAATTTATTAATAACAGTTCAGCATATTCTAGGCTGGCAGTCAAATGCAGCAGCAGCGTAAAGAGGCAGTTCTTCACTGAAGTAAGTTCGGCTTGGCTTACTTTTATGAGTGAGGAATGTTGGTCTCTGGATCTGTTGTACTACAGTTAAGTACTCTTTCCATAAATAATTGATAAATCTGTATAAAGATCTTTGGATTGCCAAAGACAATGCTGCAGAATGAAAATTGCCCCTCAGGGAGATCTAGATGATTAACCAAACTATATGACCACTTCACACAGTATTCCGTTTATTAAAAATGCAGGAGTGTTGATCAGTCTGCAATGGGTTATGATAAAAGCATTAGACACAAATGTCCAAGGTCTGTAAGACTGGAGCCTTTCCTTTGGATCCCATGGGTTCCGAAGTTTACCATAAGCCAGTTAAAACTTGCCATTCTTTCTCATGAAAAAGCAACCTCAATATTATCAAAATATTGCTAAAAAGGTGCTTATTACACAACCTACGGTGCTGTGAAAGGTCTCACATCCTCTCAAGGTAGAGAGAGGAAAAAATACTGGGTGTGCATACTGGCATTTTCTCAAGGTACCCAGGCTTTTGCTGGGACTCGGTCATGAAAATTCCTGAGGAAACTTGTCTGTCATTAAGGAATGTGAAGGAAAATTCAGGGTAAAGAAGGTAGCTGTCTGTTATCGACGAGAAGAAGGGACGACTTGCTTCAAAGTGTTTGCAGCACATGTCAAAGTTGTCTACCTCAGGTACTGTGCTTATTTAGTGTATCAAAAAATCCGTCACTGTGTTGTATCATCACTCAGAGATGTCTCTCAGGCCTTTTTTTAGGAAAATAGATTTCATTTTAGACACCTCAACCAATTTTCCTGTTGTGGCTTTTCTGCTTCAGGCCAAAGCATCCCAATTTCAGTTCTAATTATTCCTATTACAAGAGTCCCTCAGGTCCTACTCACACTGCTGTGCTTGGGGGCGTGCTAAAGCAGAACTGGGAACACTCCCAGTACCAAAGAATTTACAAATAATTTAAAGCAGGATACTACAAGTGGGTATGTGAGACAATAATTAAGGTGAGGGCATTGGGAAGGAAACCAGTAGTAGCAATATGTGGTCACATTGATTAGCTCCACAGAACCTAGTGATTTAAAGTCAGCTACAATTTTGGGTTTTTTTTTAATTGCTGAGATATAAACAAATAAAATAGATACAATAATGATTTAGAGTTTAGGCTGTCACATGCTTTAGAAAATCTGAAAGGTGTGGCTTGCACAACTCATCAGTTATGTTTACTCTAGTGTCAGCCAAATTCTTCACATTAGGAAGGCAGATGGCTGAGGCTGGGAAAGCTCAAAGGGCCCTGGTACCATCTGATAAACAGTCATCAGGGCAGCACTGTTCAGGCTAGTAAGATACTTTCTGTTAACAGCTCTGTAAGATACTCTTTTCTCATGGAGTCTTCGGTAAAAGTTTGGAGCCAAGGAAATATAACCTAGGAGGATAAAAGTCTTAAAACCAGTAAAGATTAGTGAGGAACATTACTATAATCACCTTGTTGTGGCCCTATCCCAAGTTAACTGTTTGATTTCCTCCCTCTGGCACTGAGGCCAAAACTTCTACTGTCTTGCATGGTGTAGGACCAAGATCTTTGTCTACTCAAGTGATGCCACACATATATCGTTTCTCAGAGGTAATTTAAGTTACACCAGACAAGGACCTTTGGCCAAGATAAACCGGCATGCAGCTATGATGGTTGAGACCATCTGCAGATTTGCCAAGAGAGAAATTTTCTTGTTGATTTCATGGGAATAGGGGTTGATGATACCACAGAAAGAGAAAATGAAGGATGATGAAGGCACATGTTTACAATATCCCAGCTGCAAGGGAAATGACACATTAGTTCAGAGAGAAGGTGTCTTATCCTGTCGTCATCAAGACACATAATTTGGACATGACAGAAAAGTGAAACAAGCTCTGAGACAATATGGCCCCATGGAAGCTACTAAAACTAAGAAAAGTGATCTACAGGAAATGGGAAGACGAAAACCATATTTGTGTCTGCCACCTAATATAATTTAATGTAGCAAATAGCAAACACTCAAACTGAATATATGAGAGTAGAAACAGTGCAGGTATTAATGTATCTGCTCTTCCCACAGATTGGCAAGCAGCCTAAATCCACTGCTACCTGAAATTATGCCAACCTGTTCAGCACATCTGAATTTAAAACTAATCTCTTATTTACAATCAAAGCATCTACAAAGCTGGTGCTTGTAATGGGTTTTATTATACTGCATTAAAGATTGTTGTTGAAATTTGCATATCCAATGACCAATTAGGATATTTATTTATTAGAATTTAGTCATGCTATTTCTAGTAAATGAAATGTAGTGCATAAGAACATAAATAGGATTATTAGCTACATTCCTCTTTTTCCTCTTTTATGGGCTTCATTATTTTTGCACAAATGCCAGGATTTCTTCTCTGTGAAAAATTAAGTTTGCATGAAGACTTGCCCACTCTCAAAAGCTGCGATGACATTCAGTCTGATTGCAAGTTATACCACATTAAAAAAGACGTTTCTCTGAGAGCAGTGGTTAAAACCCAGACGCCTACATTTATTTACATTTGCAATGCTTGTGCCATGTGTATAGTGATACAGTGAACTGCTAACTTTTGGAATGAAAATAACTTGTGTCTGTGTTAAATGTCACAGGAAATTGTAGCACTGATTAATAAGTAAAGAATACATAATTGGAAAAAAAAGTTGCTCCTTGTAAAACTGCTGTGTGTGTTTAAATTCTCATTCATTTCTTCAAAGAATGAGCAGATTAAAATAAATAGATGGATCACGTAATGAAATTTGCTCTCCCCTTTAACATAAGTGTTCGGATTTCAGGATAACATTGCTCCTTAACAATTTATTTAAAACAGGAGATGGAATATTTCCATCATTACCCGGTTTATTAAGATTCCAAATACGAAGAAAAAAATGTTTTGCCTCAAAATTGCAGTTAATATGAATTAAATGGCAGCCTAAGTGACTAGAGAGTAGAAGTTTTTAATTAAAGCTTTGGAAAGTATTTATTCATATTTTCATTGGTTAGGAGTCTGCAAGCAACAAAAATTGAGGTAACAAATGAAAGGGATGAGAATTAAGAGATCCTACTCCAGACTGGAAAATTCTCAAGATTTAGGACTTTTGCTTCAGCTCCTTGTTTCTCTTGCAGCATCTCCTTCTCTAGTGCTTTACACAAGAGGACGTTGGTGTGCTTTTAAGACATGAATAAAATGTAACAATATGTAGAGATGAAACTAAGTCCTTATCTCAGATTAATATACTAAGACCAATGCCTTAATCTCCAAAAACTGGAAAAACTAGTTGTATCATGGAACCTTTGTGAGCTTTGATTCTGATCAGAAGTTCTTATCTTAATAAAGCCTTCAAAACAAGTGGACCTGTTCCAGGATAAGTTCTACATTTGACAAAAGCTTTTTTGAACCCTTAGAATTTTGTCATTCCTCAGACGTGTGGAATCCAGAGAAGTATTATTTACTTAAATTGATTTGTAATGTACCTTCAATGAACTATTTTAATTAGAAATGGTTAAATTGGTTGTTAAAACAAAGGGCAAACTGATATGCTTCTGTGTACTTATAATTTGGGATAGTTGAGATTATTTTTTCGGTAGAGAGAAAGTGAAGTTTTGATAGGATGGAGGGTGATTTTAAACAAAGATCTCTTTTTATACCTATTTTATAATGACAGTATTTTTTTCACTAACACTGTACTGAAAACCGGCTTCTCAGAAGTCCACAGCTGTGAAGGGCATCAAGAATATAATGTACCCTCTGCGAGTCAGGGTTCTCTTTCTTCCTTTTTTGCTGTAATCAGGTAAGAAGGTCTTGCTTGAATTCAAGCACCAGGTCACCTTTGCTGGGTAATTCAAGTAGTTTGTGGTTTCTCCATAGCAGCCAGGTTGCAAACAGAGCTCACTGCCATTTCTTATCTAATCATTCTCTTTGCTCACCTCAAGGAAGTATTAGAGAAAATGACATTTGAACACTAAGAAATACTCCTCTGCTGCACTTTCTATATCACTATGAGCCACAAAAATGATGAAGAGCAGCTTTTATTTACATTCAAAGCTGAATGAGATCTCAGTTTTAGCACGCATATTCAAAGCCATTAGTCTCCTTACTTGAAAATGTAAGCTGAAATAATTTAGTCATTAAAACAACCAGAGAGAAAACAATCTGGCAAAGCCATGCTTAGATTTCAAGATGATGTTCAAATGGATCATCATGAAAGAAATTTTTGGAGTTCAAAGCACTAAGCAAGTACTTTGCTCTTGACAAACATTACTTACGTGTTTGCCAATCATTTCATTACATGGATCTGAAAATAGACGTTACTCTACTGGCAAAGCTCTGATAAAATCATCCAGGATATTTTTCATGTTGGCTTCCAGAGCTCTTAAGTGACTGCAATGAAGTTTCCAGTGGTCATTACGAGCTGCTTTGGAGAAATGTCCTATCAAGTAAGCAAACTTCCTGTCAGTCAATGTGTGCCATCAATGTGAACCTTGACATAATTCCCACACTTTGCCTAATTTCCTTGTAACTTGAAGTGCATTGACATGTGCTCTGACCACTGCCAGCGTGGTTAGCAGTGATAAGCCAAAACAACTTCCAGTACCTTGCTTTGAAATGCTAATCACACATACAGGCAAGTTGGTGACAGCAACGGTGACAGTAGACCTGTCTGACTGCAAGGTAGAAGCCTATTTTGAACATCTTGATCTGTTTTCTGAATCCAGTGAGAGTGGCGTTGTCTGTGGGAGGTATTAAATCAGGTGTCTTGTCTGACTTTCCATTCAGTTTTGCTGACAGTCTGTTTTTCCTTGCAGGTACAAACAAGCCTTCTATGACAAAGCAAAGTTTTTTGGCTTTGGCAATACAGTGATTCAAATGGGAAGACACTCTAAAGATGACAGCATTCATTTAAGTGGCCAAATCCTTTTTCATTGTCAGCTTGCTGACTTCAATGCTCTTTTCTCTTCAAAATGACTCAAGCTAGAAAAGATGATCATCAGATTATAGCAACACTGTGTAACATGAGGCACAAAATAATTAACAACTTAATCTGAATTAATTTCACCTGAACTTGGGCTATGTCTACCCTGTCTCTTTTCCAGGTCTGCTACAGGTTTTCTTCTAGTTTTCTTCTGGGTGAGCGAGTTGTACAGACATCACCTGCCTTCAGTATGTGTTGGCAATTTATTGTTAAATGGCACCACAGCATTTTTTCACCTTGCAGTTGTGTTTGAGCTCAGGCTTCACACTTTCTGTCTAAAGTTACAGACCCACTACCACGCCTGAAACAGCAGCCAGTCTGGAAGAGGAAGACTGGTGGAAAACTGGTAATACTATTGTAAAAAATTATTATG
This sequence comes from Eurystomus gularis, assembly GCA_013400335.1. Taxonomy (NCBI): domain Eukaryota; kingdom Metazoa; phylum Chordata; class Aves; order Coraciiformes; family Coraciidae; genus Eurystomus; species Eurystomus gularis. The sequence goes on along the minus strand of VZZY01011873.1, from coordinate 627,614 downwards.
CAACGGCCGATACAACATTGGTGCAGAGGGAATATCCCGTTCTTCCCCACACCACATCAGTGCCAGCCTGAAAACAGCACGAATGGCCAGAATTAATAGAATTTAAGTGTTATAAGCACCCAGATGCTCAATATGCATCTGAGCCTGGAAACGAGAGGACAGCAACAGAAGCAGGAAGCTGCTAATGCACTCACATCTGGCCTTGCTTTGCTTGGCTCCCCACCCAGCTGAGAATTTGATGCAGCTTTTGGAAATATTTGGAAACTTTCAGGCGAGTAATTCTGAGTAGCTTAGGAGGTTCTCAGTGCCATAGGGTTTTTAAAGAACACCTATGTAAAGATACGGGCTCTTTTGCACCATTCCATACCAAGCTGTCTCTATGGAAGGTATATTTCTTAGTCACCTTTCTCATACCCCTCAGCATTAGTCTCTGACTCAGGGACCACAGATGAAAAGCCATGGAACACAGACCCTTGTTATTCATGTGGAGTTGCTGTAGTTTTAGCTAGATCCCTTTGGATCTAATTGTGAGGCTTTCTTGTTTAGCAGGGCTGAAGGAGCTGGTATTGTGAAGAATGGAAAAACAGTTGACAATATCTCTGCTGGTACTGCCCCACCAATCCCTTCCATGCTTCCATCTCTAGACCATGTTCCTTTCCTCCCTGTAATTTCCTGACGGGTCCTCCATCAGCAGGGAGCTGGTGGAGACCTAACTGAAGATTTTCCTGATGGTGAGTCCAGGAATATGTATCCTGCATTGTTGCCTCCCATACTGCATTCACACAGGATTAAGTCTGCTTCTGGGCTTTCTGTGGGCAAGGCACACATCCAGAGATTTAATTTCCATTGATTGGTCTTATAGTATTACTGATATAGCTCCTGATATTGGCAAGAATCACAGCAGAGGGTCGACACTGACTGAATTCAGCTACTTCACAATTTTTCCCATCTCTTGCCTTGAACCACTTGCCTCTTCCTGGGTATGTTTTCCTTTCTTACCTTCAGGTAAGACCTTGCTTTTCTGGTCAATTCAGAAAGAAGCTGAGGTTTTATATGTTTGAGAAGACTGGGATAAAAGGGTACATTAGTGAGGAGAAAGGTAACTTTTCTAAAATGGGGTACTTTAGGGCTTGGAGACAGGAGAATTGAAAAGCCTTGGATTTGGGGCTGAGGGAAGTTTTGAGATCTCAGTGATGGGTCAGATTGCTGAAGAGCTAGAAGAGGCTGGGGTGTGAAGGACTAAGAGCCAGCAGAAGCTGTGATTGTCTCTAGCATCCTCTCCTTCGGGTATTTTTAACTTAGACTTCAGGTCCAGAATACACGCACATGCACACAGAGACATGTACTCACAACTGCTCTTCATTTTCTGTGCTGCTGTCAGAAACGTGGTCCTATCCCTAATTACTTCTTGGCCAACTTGTAACATTGTTCTCATCCCTAAAGATACAGCAAAGTTTCCCCTTACATCAGTCCATCTGTCAATGAACATTTGCATTCATTTAACACACTGGTGTATCCGATTTGGACAGGAATGTTGGCCCAAAGGTAGGAGAGATTTAATTTTGCCAGAAACTATCTCACTTTAGTTCATGTTAGCAAGATCCCATAAGAGGTGTTTTAAGTGGCAGCTATTTACCCGACAGTAATTTCATAAAATTCAAAAGAACTGTATTAAAACCAGATAATTTTCCAATTCAGGGTAGGTCCTTCAGATGGAGCTGTCAATTTTACTGTAGACAGATGCCAGTTGAAAACTAAAGGAGACAGACATGATTCTCCAACTCTTCTATACCTCCCTTCAGGCAGTTATGCACATTCCTTGTGGAAACTACCCTGTTGCAAAAAAAAAAAGGTGAAAAGCTACTTTTTTTTTTTCAATGTCACTTTAAAAATACTATGAATACTGTTTTATATTCCTGTATGAAGCAAAACCACGTGAATACTTACACGAAATATTAAGACAAGACTTCTAGTACTGTAGATTTTGAAGTCTCAGCTGACATTTATTCAGTGCATGAACTTTTTCATATCCTACACACAGGTATTGTTGATGTACCGCTACAAATCTGAAGAGATTAAGTAGTCACAGGTCTAATTCCATTATTTTTCTCCCTCTTTTTTGTCTAGTTCCTTCTATATGATTTTTAAAGAGAATACATTTGATTGTGTGTCTCAAAACATTTTAGGTGGTATAGAGGTTTTCAGACTTATAAGCAATGATTTTACAAGAACATATGCTTCCTCAAGTAGAGTTAAAAACCATTGGAGTTTCTTTATAGCATAGAATTCATAATCTGAAATGTTATGTGCAAAGAACAACTGTCTATCTTCTTTTGAAGCGTCTAAGACTGTTGTAACTTCAAAGGTTAGGACATCCATTTTTAACCTCTAATTCTAAACAACAGGTCTGAAGTACAATAGTAAAATTTTTGGCCAGTTATTTAAAATTTAACAAAAGCTATTACTACCTCCTTATTTCCCTTTATGTCAAGAATAGGTTTTAATATAGACCTTGTATTCAAACACACTGGAAATGTGGAGATGCTTATTTTTGACTGGAATATATACCTTGAGTTTGGTGTCACCTCTGCTAATACTTCTATAAAATATTATTACAGAAGTTTTGAAATTTTTAATTCTTGTTAACACTGTGGTTATGACTGCAAAGTAAATAAAAATCGCATCAGGCCTCATTCAAAGGCAGAGGAGCAGACAGTCCTGCTCTGAAGAATTTTAAGTTAAGTTCAAGGTAGAGTCAAGAAAACTAGGTTCTCTTTATTACCATTTACAAATAATTGTATGAAATTATGTCAACTGGGTTTCTATATTCTGTGAAATTTTGCTGCTTTCTATATTCTGTGACATTTTGCTGGTTCACCATCAGATTGCATGTATACAGCTACCAATTTATCCCATTTCAAAGCAGTTTATTTACCAGTTTCCTGATATGAGGTGAGATATAATAGTCCATAAATCGCCAACTTTTCTGGCTTTTTACAAAGGGCATGCATCATATAGTAATTTTCTAGACATCATAAATGGTTGCTGTATTTTTAAAGCCTTGTTGACTTGTAGTGGATCTTCACTGTCACATTCTTCTAATGAAAGAATTCCAGTTAATAAATTGTGTGAGTACAGAGAATAGTTCTTCCAGATGAATTAGAAAATGAAGACCATTGAGTGAATAGCTCGTTGCTATTCTACTACTGCTATTCTATCTACCAAAAATCTTGTTGAAGACCTTATTCAAACTCTTGGTAGACTAGCTCTCATTTTTCTGTATCTATTTCTTCTTTTTAAGTCAAGTTTTGGGAGGCATTTTATAGCTTTAGAACTATATGAACTTTCAAGGAACTAATTTATTTAGCAATGCTTGCCTATCCTACATAGAGACAAAATTGGTGGTGAAGTTGGAAGAAGCTCCAAACAGAAATCTCAGCTCCAAACTCAGAGAAAAATTTAAATCCATCTCCCACAGCTGCCTGAGAAAAACTATGAAACTGTAAGCTTGGAATATTTGAAAACATCTGCACCTTTGTCAAGACTTGACACTCTAGTTCCTCCTTATTTTAGTCGTGGTGGCCGATTAATGGAAATTTAGAGTTATTCTATAACAACTGTTGTTAATATATATTCTCACAAGAATTTTTATAATCTTTCTTTAATTTGCAATATAAATTTCAGTGCCTCTGATCTCTGGATTAAAGGTAACAATGTTCTTATACCATCCCATACTTATGTGCTTCATGGTTGATAAGAAGTAATATTTCTTTATGTAATGAAACCCAGCAAACAACTGTTAGAACTACTAATGTAGAAGTGACTGGTTTAACGGCTATAGTGCAATATAGATGGCTGACATAAGATACTGTGGTTTGGTGGTTTTTTTTGATTTGTTTTGTTTGTTTTGTTTGTAAACCTGATGTTTAAAAGGAGACCTTCTGGGGAAAAATAAGACATGAGAAAGCATAACTGGTAGTGGCTTGCGTGAATTTGGAATCCATTTCTTGCAGAATCAAATGTTTGTTGGGTTTTTTTCCTCCTAAACATGATTTTTTCTTAAAAAGTTTTTCTTAAAGCATGGCCTTTCAAATGTCATCATTTTACTATGATAACCTCTGCTGTGACTTCAAGCTTAATGATGCAGAGAGCACTGCCATCCTTGGAGTCCTTTGAATCTCACCTGGCATAATTTGCCATAGATAACTAAACAATGGCAATTTATGCTCGCTAAGCATTTCTGTCAAGGTTTGTTGCTTTGTGTTATTCAAGATAAAATCAAAACTTTTCTTTGTATGTATAAAGACAAGGTGTTTTGAAAAGCAGTATTTATGCCATCAATGAAGTGTCTGTTCCTAAACATAGGAAGATAGGCCCTTCAGTTGGCTAGTACACATAAAATCCTCTGGACTAGCAGAGTGGCTGTGTGTTTTACAATTCATTTCATGCACATTAGTGTGCATAATTCCTTATTTTGTTCTTTTTTGGATGCCAATAACATGCATATGTTACAATTTTCACTCCATTACCTAGGATGTGGGATCAAGCAGTTTCCATAGCAAGAGCTTTTCAGCCCTATCACAGCTGGTAGTTTCTTTGCATTGTCTTAACTTCACCATCTACAGTCTTCACTATCTCTTTTTTTGTATAATTTATCTCTGGAAATTAGCCTACCCTACTGGTTTTTAATGGCCAGCCACTTCTTTGAGGTATCACTTTGACCTCCTCTTGACAAGCTTGGCACCATAAGTCACACAATACTCACAGGATTGCAGCTTCCCATGGCAGCCATAGCTAAGCTCATGACTCTGTGTGATGAATATTTTGGACCTACTCAGCTAGAAAAAGGGTATTAAGGAAAGATAATATTTTGACCAGTCAGCTGTACAAGAAAAACTCTACAAGATTTACAAACATTTATCAATCTTTATAAAATGTGGGTTTTAAAGCATTTCTTTCCTAAGGGTTTGAATGTATATTCATTTTTTTTGGTCATGATATAGATATACATGTGCACATACAACGCATGCTTTCTAATAATTGCCTAATCAATTGTTATAAACTATTTTATTTTCACACCTGCAAAGAGTTGCAGTGATGAAGCCATGAATGTATGATTTAAAAATTCCTATATATAACTTCTACAAAAGGATTTTTAATGAACCCCTTGCATAAATTTTAGGCAGCAGCATACACTTGTGCCACATCTGTTGGCAGGCTAATCTACAATATCCAAAGAATTTGAGAAGAGAAAAAAATCTCTTAGGCATATGAGCCCCAAATTATAAAATAATTTTACTTCAGATGTAAAATCCAGATTAACTCATGGCAGCTGGCTTGTAAATGTATTAAATGGACAGAGGCATAGTGAATGTCCTTCAAGATGAATTTCTTGTCATCTTTTCTTGTGAAAAGAGGTTTATCCCATCCCTTCAAAATCTGTAGGGTATCCTATTTTTTTAGACTCAAAAATATATTTGGTTTTCTTTGAAGATGAATAAAACTGAGATGCTATTATATTCAGTTCCTACTTTGCAGCATCCAGAAATTCCTTTGCTATTAATATGCCAGAGAAACAGATTTCTTTGATTTTTTTTCAGTTTAGAAGATCAAAAGCTGTCAGAAATTGTTTCAAAAGAAAAATAAATCTTTGAGAAGTTGGATTTGAAATAATGAGTCTCCAGCATGTTGCATATACGTTACTTAGAACTGTTTAATGGAAGATGCTGCAATAATTGTGGGGTTTGCCTTTTTACAAGTATCACTCACCTAGGAGATATTTCAATATTAGTTTTGCTTTTTCTGCAAGTAGTTATTAGAAAATTGGGTATTAGTGCCATTCTTTTTTGTAACTTCTTGCAAATACTTAATCAGGTAAAAGAAAAAAGCAACACACATTTAGACTGAGGAAAAAAAGTCTTAGAAACAGTTTGGAAGTCTGCACAGGCTTTTGTCTTCATGTAAAAGCTTTTATTTATTTATTTATTTTGCTAGTATTTTTGTATTTAAGGAAACTGATCATTGTGTAGACATGAAATAGCACTTTGTTGTTGCTTTATTTGCTATGGAAGCACCGCAGCCTGCGGAGTGTGCTTTGTGGTTATCAGTCTTTGTACGAACCACCCATCAGATAGGACTGCAACAGCTCAAATGCGTGCACAAAGTCCTTGCTGTGTCAGGGAGTAGTTAAAACTTGGAAGCCTTGGTTTGTATTAACATCACCAAGAAACTAAACTCAGTTTGGTTTGTATTAACGTCATCAAGAAACCCAGCCTGATTCGTTTTGTATCAATAACATCAAGAAACACGGTCTGAAGATATCTGTCCTGTAAGGGCTGAAAGAGCAAGTGGTAAAAAAGGAGCTGAAACAAGACGATTAAATATTGATAAACACTAGACCCATTTGGAAATAGCCTTGAAAGCGTGCGGCCTAGCCTGCAGCTAAAGATTAAGATGTCATTGTGGCTTTCAACTTTTTCATCAGTAAAGCTCTAAATCAATTCTAAACCTATAACTCATCTCTATTATTCTACATTTACAACAGCCTATTGGGAACAATATACACCAATTCATCACTGAGAAGATGTCTAATGATTGTGCTGGCAAATAAATAAGTCAAACATGCTTTTTTGGAAGGGGAGTGAATATACTTTTACTTCCAAATTAAAACATTTAGTGCTTTACAAAGTGGTTGCTATTTAAACTGCCAATGTTTAACATGAATTTACTCACCACTGCCTATCCTCATACTGTATAATTTATAACACTAAGCCCTTTCAATACTCCAAAATGCCAGATAAACTTTTCTCATTTGCTCTTAATTTGGTCACGCAGGATAATACCAACATCTGAAGGCTCTTTAAACTGCTTTTTAAAATGCATTCCTGAAAGCACCACCAATGCCACCTCTGCTCCTTGTCATCTTCCATAATTATTTCCAATCCAAAGCGGTCCTTAATGCGCTTATTAATCTGGCATTCTCCTCAGTGTGAAGCACATTCAGCTCTATTAATTTTTAAAAACCCTTTTTTATGGGGGACTGCAGATGCTTGGCTATTACTGAAAAGCTATTAGAAGTTAACACCTTTCTCTCCCCAGGGACTGGCATCATCCTATGCTTCCAAATGCCACCCTATTTTACATTATCAGCTGCTAAGACTAAGTATTAGAGACTTTTTTTTTTTTCACTTCTGAACTGTTAATGCTATTATTAGCTAATGGCAGAGTTCTGTACAATGTATAGATACGTATACTCTCCTAATGTCTACAGCATGTGGGGTTTTATTTATTTGCCTTTGAACAATGAGGCTTTAGAAGAAAACTCACAGGTAAACAGCCACTAATCTTATTCCTAGGGTCTGGGATTACTTTTGCCTTTTCTTGACTTGGATATTATGACCAGGCCAATATTTAGAAGAAAAAACGTGAAACGAACCCATTGCTGATCAAACCACAAACGGGCTTGCTTTGTGGGGAACTCTTTCCCTTTTAGAGAGTGTCTTTGTCTTTGTGAAACACAAACCTTCCTTGAAGGACTTGGAGCTAAAAGTGCTGAAAAAATGTTACAGAATGCTATTTCTGAGCTCACAGCAAATACGAGAATTGACAGGGTTTTTCATTTTCTGAAAGAGCTTTAAGTCCCAGCTATTCATCTCAGGATCTGGCTGCTTTTGTGAAAACAGGACAGAGCTCAGTCTCAAGGATGGGCTCTTCTGTTCATGGTTACCAGGAGTTTTTAAGAAGCAAACCACTAAGATATGATGGAGAGGTGCATAAGTCTGCGTCTGTATTCTGTGATTGCAGCATTTGCAATGAAATCAACCCTCCTGCTAATTCTCACTCAGAATCTCAGCTTTTAACAGAGTCACACAGAAGGAGCAAAAACCAGTCCAGCATTGGCTCTTCTGACCATTTTGAGCTGTGAGGACTAAAGACAACAAACTCATGTATTGTGGTTTGAAAATGCTCAGATTGGGCATACTAAACCAAACATACTATCAAACAAAATAATACAGAGATACTGCCTTATTAGTAATTATTCTGTATTAAAGTTAGTAAAAATCTATATTAAAAATTCTCCAAAGCTGTGGAACAAGTGTCTCCAGAAAATTGCAGAATGTTTGACAGCAACATAAAATTTATGTCTAACCTGCCATGTGAGGTACAGGAGCCACAACAAGAATCTGGATATTTGCACGGCAATTAATGGAGTTTCCTGTCTCAAAGTCAGGAGGGAAGGGAGGGTCTTTCCAAAATTCTGGCAAGTGTTGTAAATGGAGTTACCACCCACAATTCTGATAATATTTGAACTTTAACTATTATCTATTAATATTTTTACTCATTAGCACCTGAAGGACTTAGTGAAGACCAGGGAACCAGCTCATAGGTGTTGTAGACAACAGCAAAGTCCTTTCCTAGAAAACTTTGTAATTTCTATTCATATAAATATGTATAATACACAGAGAATGGACCAGTTTAAGATGTTGGTTAATATATGTCCTGAATTTGAGGCAGATCAGCAGTGAAAACTCGCTGTGGCCTTTGTGACACAAGAGTCGGCAGTAGAGGTGTATCCATGCTATGGGGAAAGAATTCCCAATGGTCCCTTATTGGCATTAATGCCATCTTCACTAGCATCTTGAGAAATGCAAAGACTGTAACAGCTTCATGCATAAACCAGGGAAAACTTTACCTTCTGGCAGAGGCTGCCTCAAGACATCCAAAATTGGGCGCAGAGGAGCGTTTGCCTGGAGTGGCAGGATGCAGGGCAGGAGGATGCACAGCATGGTGCTTGGTGCCCCCAGCCACTGCAGATGGGGCATGTAACAAGTGTCCCAGTGCCCAGGAGAACTTGGTCCTGCCATTTTTGACTTTGGCAACTCTTTGGTTGGATGCAGTGGTCTTGGTGGACACAGTGGAAAAGTAGCTCAGAAGCACCTTCCCCATTTGCTGCATCGAGGACAATGTCAACAGAGTGCAGAATGGAACTCCCAGTCTGCAGGACAGCTATTTGGACACTCCTGGTGCAAATCAAAATAACTTTAAAGGATAGATGTGTCTTGCTACAAATCACAATGGCCCTTCTTTAAATGGCTGCCAAGAAGTCCTAATGTATCCTGCTTCAACATTTGCTGTGGTGTGTGCCTGAGCTTTTGATTACTTTCACCTTTTCTTTTGTTATTTCATAAGACATTAATGCAAAATCCAAGTTGCCAGTTTCTGTCCTTCCAGATTTATGGAAGCATGTCAGTGTATTCAAATAACAATGCTGGAAAATAAAGTGGAAACAATGATACTAGAGAAAATTATGATTGAATTATGCTTTAAAACACACAATGACAAAGCTGGGACACTCCGACCTGAGCTAGTGTCAGCCTAAAGAAAAAGCCCTGAGGAGTGGTGGCTGCTTTAACTGAGAGTTTGCTGGCACTTTTTTGTTTCTCTGACAAAAGTAAATCTGATACTGGACACCCAAAGCATCTCACATAGGTCTGTGGGTGTTTAAGAAATGTGGAATAGAGACACTGATACTCCCTCACTTTTTTTCAACCGACAAACGCCATTAATTTTGTAAAGGAGAGCCTTTCAGAAAAAAGATACTGGAAAATTTGGGTTGAGTACCAGTTTCGGCTCTACCTTAAATGTTTGTCCTCTTTCACTGTGCAACATTATTAATGTTCCAAAGACTGGGAAGCTCTTTGGAAGAGCAGGAAGAGATGTGATTAATTGGTCCTCTTAAAGGCATATTATATGCTCAATAGACCTGAGCAGCTCCCCTAGTGTCACTTCAGCCCATCCCACAACTACCTCATTAATGCATGCACTTTTGTGTTAGTGAAGTGGTTTTCCTCGGTTATTTGGTTGAACCACATCCACTTCTAGAAATCAGGAACTGTGTACAAAAAGCTGCAATCCCACTATATGATAAATCAGCTTGGGCTGTTGCTATTGCCATTTCTACTGGTATGTGCAAGCCCAGAGCAAAGAACAGATTGAACCTTTGGTCCAGCCCAATGTAACTGGCACAAGGAGCACATTTGAGAGTTGACATGAACTTGGTGAGGCTCAGTGGTCTCCCAGCACATCCCAGGTGCTCGGGCTGTGCATGGAGCAAGCCATGTATAGCAATGACCGTGGGCTGTGCAAGCTCATCTCCTGCTTTGCCCAACCCAGCAGTGTACATGAGGGCTTGAACATTTTGGTGATTTTCTTTTCTGAAAAAACTTTGGGCTGAAGTATGTGATTCTTTGCAAATAGAGCACCATGGAAGCTATTTGCCTAAATTACAGTAGCCTCCATCCTGCTTATTCAGCTGGCCGCTTCCAAGGGGCTGCAACAGCAACCAGGCATTTGCAAGGAGCAGGACCATATCCCAGTGATTTCCTCCCCCTGCAAAGCAGCCTGGGGGGAGATACATGCTGGAGACATTCCAGCCCAAGGACCCTGCTTCCCAAAGGAATAATAAAGATGTTCAAGTTCTGACTTGAAAAAACTCATTAACTCCAAGAAATTTGGGGTGGCTTTGTGCTGATTAAATTATTTGGCCAGTCCTATTGAACACTGAATAAATGTAGTCATTCAAATGTTGGATAGTTAGTAAAGGCACTTTTTCCCCTCTAAAGGTGTAATTCTTTTGCACGAGATTTAGACGGCAGATATTGATAGAAGAATAGATAATAGATAATTGATGTCAAAGGCTGAAAAAGAAAGTTGTCGATCAGCCAGAGTATAAGTTATCTCTCTATGTAAAGTAATATAAAGTAATGATGATTTATTGCTTGAAAAAGTTGCTAGATTGAAAAAATCCTTAGGAATTGCTGGTGAATGCAGATTGATTTTTCTAAAGAACTCTACCCAGACCTATTTCTCTTCCAAAAGAATACTGCTGGTTCTAATTATATGTATCTTACAAAATTGTATTTCTAAAAAGTTATACCATCAGAACACCAAACATCCCATTTTTAATACTTATGGAAGGAGGAATCTTTTCAGTTGTCTAATTGGATACAGTAAGGAGATAAGAAAAGATGTGATTTAGTTTTACAATATCCTTTAGGTGCACTGCATCACACAACCTGTAGCAGCTTCACCTATTAAACCTCAAGGAAATAAGATAAAATGCATTGTAAAAATAGCAATAGTCTCTAAGACATGCTTCTCAGAGTAAAAGATTAGTATTGGAGGGGTAAAAGATTAACACTGGAGGAAAGGTGAACTGTTGAAAAGGTATTTCCTTAATATCAGGAGAGTATCCACTTTAGGAATGCTTCCTCTGTGTTTCATTCAGACACCTCTCAAACTGGAAATCTGCTTTGAGTCCAGAAAATAATCTTGTGCTCTTTCCAAAGAGTCCCCTTGGAAATCCATCGTGCACAAAGCAGCAGGGGTATAGGTTACACTTCACAGGGATCCATCTACATGGAAAAGAAAGCTCAATATATTCCTCAACTTAGGCTCTGGATGTTTTCCAGAGTCATAAAAATGGCATCCCATCATCTGTGCCTTTACTGTGCCTTTTCTAATTTTTTTTCCTGTTATCCTTATGAAAAAGGGCCTTCCCAGTGATGGTGACATCTTTCCATCCTGAGCTCTGTGAGATTCAATCCTGACTAAAACACCTTTTTTGTGTTACTAGATTCTTATGCTGTTTTCACAGACTGTATTTACAACTCCTAATATTGTTTAGTTTATAGTACCCTTGAATTTCATATATACATTCAAAGGTGCTTGAAAGAAAGCACAGCACCTAAAATAGCTTGTGCCACTGCCCTAAAATATTAATCACTAGTGTAACTCCATAAGAGTTACATCAGGCATGAGTTTAACCCCTCTTTTTGTTTTAAATCAAAAGAAATTGATTTCTTTAGCAAACACACCCTAAACCACAGGATCAAAGGCAGCTGAAGCACTATAAAACCTCTTATTTCTTTCCCCCTCCACCTTCCCCAAAAGCTATGGGGCAGCCTGTAAACTGGCTTTTTAAGCACACCAATTTGGAAGCAGCTGATTCTGCTAACAGCAGTCCTCAGCTGTTAGCAATGATGTCACTGGTTAACACTCCACAGCTCACAAACTGCCGGGAGTGCTTCATATCGTCTCTGTCTCTCTCTGGATCAGATGAAGTGCTGGTACAGAAGTTAATGAACTTAGAGATGTGTTTGTGGCTCAGCATCTAGTTCTCTACGTAGGTATGAGAAATGTATTGTTTTCCATAAGATTGGGTTAAACTTGTGTTCACGTAACAGATGCTGCAGGAGCAAATGAACTAGAAATAAGAATATTCCTCAAACATAGAATTGCCTTCATGGATAACTAATTAATGGAATACATCTTAGTATTCCAATGGATTTTTAGAAATAGGCCATAAAACGTTGCATAAAGAAATATTGTATGGACAGAAGTGGAAGTTAGTGATTTTGGAGAAAAACTGTATTCAGGTTGAGCTTGTGATATTTAATTTTTATTTTTTTATAATGTTGCATAATTCCAAACCCCAAAATTTCCATGGTTAAGAAGTGTAATTTCATGGAATTTTTGTTTTCAAATTTTCATTAAAGACTTTATTTATAGAACATAATAGAAAAAATAGAGACTGGAACAGTGTAGACATCAACACTTTAACAGAAGCAGAAGACACGCAAACTTCTGAATCAACAGCAGCCATTAAAAAATTCAGAAGCTTAAAATGAGTAGTGCAAAGGTGCAAAAACAAAATCAACAAGAGTCAAGAGTGTCCATATTTTGATGTTATGCAAATGCTTATGCTTGTTTACAGCTCTGGGTTGTTTACAGACAGTCAGTGTCCTCTGCCAGAGCTCTGAGTTGGCAGATACCTGATCTGGGAGCTCTGCAGTGATGCTGGCACGATGCTGTCACCACACTAACAGTGTCTGCCCTTTCCCAACACTCCTGATGAGTGAGACAGAGAAAAGAACGTGTAGCTAACTTGCTGTGCAGCTACTGGACCATAGCTCTGGGCTCTACCAACCCTGGCAAGGCTCACCCCTTTCCATGGCCTGAGTACAGCCATGGCCTGCCTGTGTTCCAGACGTTGGTTCCATAAGGGATAAACACAGGTCCTGCAGAAGCTGCAATTTGATTTGCCTGAGGCTGTTATGTGGAGAAGGAGCATCAGTCTGCCGTGGTGAGAGCCCTGCTCTCAATGTCTATGCTTTTTGTGCAGGTAGAGCAAGAAAAAACTTAGTCCTGTTGTAAAATGGACATTAGAAGCTCACTGCATTCTTCATTTTCCTTCACCAAAGTTGCCTTGCGTGTTTTAGGCGTCTTAGGTTTCTGCTGGGCTCTGCGTGGTTACCTCCAAGGTGAGGACCTGGAAGGTCAGGTTCTTGCAAATTCCTGCAAAGCATCGCCTGTTCCATCTCCCCTTTGCCAGGCTGGGAGAGGCTGGTGTAGATCCCAGCTCTGAATTCATATCAGTTGAGGTACAGAGGCTCTAGGAGATTATTAGCAAGAGACTGATTGTCTTTGCTCACTTTGCTTAAAAAACAAGATGTTTTCTCTCCTCAAGTGTGAGATGCCCTCACCACAGCTGGCACTGCCACCGAGAGCGGAGAATGTACACTTTTTCATTTTTCCCTTCCTGTTCAATGCATCTATCTGTGCGCTGTCCCACAGCTTCCTGATTGATGGTGAAGGATAAGTGATTTACTGTGGGTTCTCAGTTGCCCATGTTTGCAGGGGCAGGTTACAAGCTGCACATTTCTTCTCTTCAGACAGCCCTTATTTCTGAAGATGTGCCATTGTTCTGTGAGCAGGTTCAGCACACAGAGTTTATTGTGAGTTAATTTAAAAAGGTAAAGAGAAATCTAGCAAGACACTCGGTAGTGTCACACACTGAAATGCTGCTATGCTGTGTGAACCGCGGGGCACCGACACCTTTGCTAGAATGAACAAAGTAGCTCTGCCTTGTTATGTTGGAGTCATAGTCAAGCCCTTTCTTGGATTTCAATTCCATTTTATATCCCCTGTGGTTGCAACACAAATTCCACGGTTGAATAAATACACTTTGGTGATGATTACTTGGAACTTTAGGGGTTAACAGTGTTCTTAGCCTTTTCCCTAATTGGTGTTTACTCTTTTGATGCCTTTCCATGTGCATGCTATAAAATATTCCCCAGAAAGAGTTTTGCCTATTGCCAAGACGTTACGCTTTGCACTAGATGAAATTCCTTGACAGAAAGCTATGAAATGCACCTGTTGTAGTGCTGTGATAAAACTGTGAAACAAGATACCAGCTAAGCAGCGGAGACACCAGGCTGTGAAAGGGTCTTCACTACCTGTCCCGTAACCTATGTGCTCAAAGAGGGCTCTGCTCAAACTACAGAGCAAATGCATTTGGATGATGGCTAGATTCCACAAAAGGCTTTAGCAACTGACTCTACATCACCGAAGGGGAAGGGTTGCCCTGGATATAATGGGCAGTGGGAAGAGAAGGTAGGCACAGAATTCAAACTTTGGCATTTCTGTGCTATGTCATGAATCTGAAGAGTTGAACTGCAGAGAACTCAGAACAACTACCAATTTACCTCCACCTGAGATGACTGAATCAGTTCCAAATAAAAACCTTCCTGTACCTTGTAGCAGCTTAGCCCACTTGCAATACAGACACAAACAACAGCTGAGATCCCCACAGCTGGGAGGCTGTAAATCCATGCTGGCAGTTCTGCAGCTTACATTTCTTATTTGTGCTGAGAAAAGATCTCGGCTTCCAAGAGAAGTCTCCTCCCTGTCAGAGACATTGATACTGAGATTAGTAGCATTGTTAGCGCTCTCTTTACCCTCCTCAGCAAAACTAGATCCTGAACTGGTGCTGCTAGAAGTCAAAGACCAATCCTGATTCTCATAGCATGGAAGGATGTGGCTTTGCTGAGTGGCTCGGTTATGGCCAACAGCTCTGGATGAGCACCTCTGGGATCCTCTGCATGCACTCAGACAGTAAGGAGGCCCAAAAACAGTGCAGAGATCTGGATAGATGAATAATGCCTGGCTTTAGTGTTGTAAAGCTATTGGACAAGGAGGTTTTGTTCTAGAATTTGCAATTAAAAATGGCCTGATCTTGTCTGCTTCCCAGCTTTCAGAAAAAGTGGCAATGATCCAGCTGGTAAGGTCCTAAACAACGCACATATAAGGAGACCACTTGGTTCTGTCAGAAGGAAAGCATTATGAAGTGTCAACTGGAAGGTGACCACACCAGCTGTGAAATAGAGGTTACCCCCCAAGCCCCCAAATTAGCCTGTGCTGACTTACTGCACTGTGAACTTGTATCTAAAATCCAGGAACAGAAGAGCCATTGTCTGGCTGCTTAATTCTTTTTAAATGTACAGATACAACATGTATCTGAGTAAATAAAACCATTGCTCAAAGGCTAAAAAAGTATGAAGAAGTTTCCTTATGAGGAAGAAAAATAATATTTATGTATTTATTTATGATTTATTCAATAATAAGTTTATTCTGTGATCATATTCAAATATAAGCACATGTATAATCTGTCAATTATAACTGATGTAACCCATTCACAATCTGTTATATTAAACCCCACCCATTCACAATCTGTTATATTAAACCCCACCTCTAATTTTCATGTTAAAATCACTTCTTCCTACTCAAAGAACACACTTATAATTTAGAGGAATACAGATTTAATTGAGCTTCAATATTTACATTAAACAGGGAGAAGGGAATGCAAAGATTTAACAAATGTGCATGGTCTCAAGTTTAAGAATATGCCCTAAACAAGATTAATTGAATAATTTCCAGCAAGGCTTTTTTTGACAGAAAGCTGGATTTGGTTGAATGATGTCCCTTTAACTTCTCTACCCCCTTCTGCCCTCAGCAATATCTGCTTTCCATGGAATTTTGCCTTCTTGAAAAATGGAACATCCCTCCAATCTCTAGATCCAAAACATGTTTAAAAATGATGTGCTGTCAGTTATAATTGTTGCTGGGGGCTTTGCGCTACCATTTACTCTTCGGGCTCCTAGCTAGTTTCCTTATTCTTCACACTGGGGGACTCCTTGGATGCATCCTACCAGGTCAGCAAGAGGCAGAAGTCCAGAGCATGTAAGGAAATAATCTTGCTCTTCCTGTTTTCTGCCTCTACATTCACTCCTTCCTCTCTCCAGCTTCTGACCCCTTGTCTTTTATTTCTCAGTCTTGCTCCCTGTTTTCTCATCTCTCACATCGCACATTGGCAGATTCCCTCTCATGCTGCCTTCTAACACTGGGGAGATCACCAAGAACAAGATTGATTTCTTGGCTTGCTGGCAACTCCAAAATAAACAAGCTTAAATAATTCTTTAAAAACTGAGTAAATAAAAGGATATTCTGTTAGTTTTTTTTCCCCTGAAATTCAGAGAGATTGAAAAAACAAACTCTTCATGGATAAAAGTATTTCACTTGGCTAGATGGAACAAAATTATTCTGGATGCACATGAGGTTTTTCATGCTGAATTTTAACATCTATTCTTCAAGCAAAGTGAAGGAAATTTTTCAATTAAAAATAGATGGTAGCAGTCAAACATCCAAACTGTTATTTTGGAAGATGTTCCAGTAAAACTGGCTTTTTCAAAAACATTTTTTTCACAAGACTTTAGTGAAAAAGGACAAAAATTTTAAATGTCTCTATCTCCACCTCTTTACCTTCAATAATAAAGCAAATCCTCAGAAAACCTAATTTATTCTGGCTTTATTAGTATCCAGTGGACAGACAGACTCCTTGTGCTCTTTTCCAATGCTTGGTGTCATGACTGACATGACTGCCATAAATGAAGCATGGAGACCCCTAAGGACAGGCAAGAGATGCCATCGGAGCCACAGCCACTTAGGCCATAGTGCATAGAAGTGGTCTGATGTATACCAGTCTATGCACTGGGCAGCTTAGGTCTCTGGGCCTGCAAAGGTTTGAAGCTCATTTCTCTAAGTTTCATGTGTTGTCATGCATTTGTAGGGGAAGTGCAAGCCCCTGCCCATCAAGGCTTAAAATATAAATAGTTGGGGCCTAATCCAAATACTACTGAAATTAATAGAGAGGCCTTTGCTGACATGTTATGTCAGGATGCAGCCAGATAATCATCACAGTGAATTACATCTCATATAAATCCAGCAAATAAGCACAGCATTAACTAGGTAGGAGCTCTCACCTGGAGGTCCAGCTTTGCCCCATGAGCATGTTCAAGCTTCACAGTCATGCTGTAGAGAACATGGCCATAAAAATGCACTTCAAGAACATACGTTATGTCAACGTTGTGAAGGAGATGTCTGTTCTGTAAGAGGTTAATTCATCCTCTATCCTTTCAGACTCCTGGAAAGTCCATTTTCTCTAACATCAAATAACTAGATAAATAAATAGCCGTTAGAAAGCAGGAGAAGGCTACTCAATTTAATTAATACAGAGGTTAGTGTGATGTGTTGCTTGTGTGAGTTTATTTAGCTTGAAATTTTGGATTATGTCAGTTCCATGTACCAAAAATGTGAAAGAGTGAAGGAATTGGATGACTGGAGTTTAGGTATGCTCTGTTTAGTGGGTCAACAGTGTAAATTCTGCAGCATTAGAAGTGGAGTACAGGCTGCTTTTGGCATTTGGATCTCAGCATACGTTCCTAGCATCTCTCATTCCAGTGGCACTTGAGTCTGAGACTAAATTATTGGCTCTCCCTGAAGTCAGTAGGAATTTTGATCGAACTCATCTTTAGCTGAACTAATTTGCAGCATTCAGTATCAAAACATATAGCCCATGACGTCAATGAAGCTGAGTATAAAGTTACTATAAATGGCTATTTAAAAAAGACAAGTGAAAAGAATATATCTTTGTTGGCTGTCAAACTTGCCTCATACTACAGACTTCCAGACTATACCAGAACTATATTATCTCCAGTAAGATAAAAGCAGAGAATTTTTCAAGTGGCTTTTGAGAAATGGAGATTGACCATTTATGTATCCTCATATTTCATACAGAAATGTCATAATTTTTTTATATATTAATTTAGTTGCTATTTTTCTGAAGGAACTTTTAATGGTTCTTTGGAGGCTTGGTACTTTTGTATCAAGTATCAGTTTGCATTTGGGACTTCCCTGAGGTATTACCAAAATTTACAGCTAACCTAAAACATTCCATCATAACCCTTTAAAAGGATGGCTCCTATTTAAAAATATGACTGCATTGTGATTTTACCAGGATGAAATGAAAGATGTTAAGCTATTCCAGGGTGGATTTCATAATTGCTTCTCTTTATATCAGGCTAGTGATTTTCATTAGCTTAATAAAAAGATATTTTAGCACTTGAATGCTTTCCAGAAACTGTTTAACGGATTATCAAAAGCAGCTCAATTATGGCAAAACAAATGGCAAGATTCAATATAAACATCAAATGAACCTGATCTTATATTGCTAGGAATCAAATTCCTGGAGGAGCAGTACCACAAGTATGTTAGTCACTATAGCAATGCCCAAATTCCACATGATGATATGCATATGTTCCATTGTGGAGAAAAATTTAACTTTGGTCATGAATACTTCTTCATGGTCATGCGTAAAGCACATTGAATTATGCACTGACCCACAGGGATGTTAAAAAGGGGAATTCTTTTAAAGAAAAAGCTATAATACACAGGTCCTTAAAATGTGGTACAGATAGGATTTATACAAACGTAGTGCTCTCTACAATTTGGTTTCATAAGAAAGAGGAAACACACTCAATGTAGAATGGAAAACTGGAAACCTTAAAGTCCTCCAGAACTTTCTGTCCTGGGCATGCTTTCGAGGGGTATATCCATTGCTGGCCTCTCAGTTGTCCTGATCCAGAAAATCCACTGGAGTTTGCTGAAGTTCCCTTTGTCCCTATGCATGAATTTCTCCAAAATAAATGGCACAGCCCAAGATTTCTTTGCCACCCAGTGAGCAGATGGACATGGTGCACAACAGTGGGTCCAGGTTGCAGAGTGCAGGCACGACCGTGTGGTGTAGGTAGAACCGAACTGGAAGGTAGTAAATGCCATGCTGAATGGATTCAGTGGGAATGTTCTCACTAACTTCAGCAGAGGCCAGGATTTTGTCCAATAATTGCTTTTCTGGAACTTTTCTTTTAAAACTATCACAACAGCCCCAGCCTCCAAGGCCATTTTGTCATTCGGCTTAAGGCTGTTGATGAATGTAATTCAATATTCTGCTACTAGATACCCAACTGAGAAGGACAAACATTTCTATGTACACCGCCTGAAAGAAAACCAAACTGCCTTTTTGCCAGTACAAATACACATAGCAGTTTACACACAGGGAACTACTGTTGTAAGGTTGTGATTCTCATTTTCTCATCCTCTTTCAAACAGTTACCCAAAGACAGTCCCTACTCATTCAGTCCTGATGAGACACATATTGCAGTGATATCACTGATCTATAGACCGACATTTCTGATAAAACTGTTTTTCTTGTATCTCATCAGCATGGCAGATTTCCCATTTGGTGTAAATCTTTTTTTTATACGTTAACATACATTTATACATTAGCTAATCTTGTATTTCTGCATCTGTCATAAGACTAATTTTAAAATATGCTGAGATGCTTTTCACATCTCACACTTGATCTTAGGTGCAGGAATATGTTTTTAATTAGTCTTGTTTTATGTTTTCTGGATGAGCCAGGTAGTACAACAGCTATTTAAGATGTGAGTAAATAGTGAGAATAGACATGCACGAACTATGGGTCACTTTCAAAAAAATATTTGATATCTGACATATGACCCAAAATTTGCCCAAACAATTTCCTGACCAGAGGCCATATATGCCATATTTAAAGCAGAAAATATTTTATTGTGATTTGTAGCAGTGGTAGTGGAAGCCTGGATTTATAATGGAAACAATCCTAACCACAGTTATGGTGGAGCTGCCACTAACCCATTACAAGCTGCCATTTTTTTTTCCCATGGTAATTTTTGCTTTTCCTTTTGCACTCTATGTCCATTGAAGAAAATCACATCTGCATCAGTTGTGCAAATATTTCAATAAGCTAAGTTTTTTTTCCATCAACTTAATCTATGTTTCCAGCACTGCTCATCTCCACAATACGTAAGCATGGGGTGCTACTATGAGATACCCTCAAACTGCTCCTGAGAGTTAGCTGTTACTGTCTCCTGAGCAGGTGTTACATAATGTACAAGGAGAGTATGATACTTACATTCTACCACATTTGGTTTCCCTGTGTTTTTCAGGAAAGGTGAGGGACAAGAGGATGTGTACAGAAATGTGTATAATTTGTGGAAGACTTGGAGACCCTTATTTTCCCACAGATAGCAGGCTGAAGATCTGACTTTTAATCCAAACTGACTGTATATTTGCATTTTCAAGACATCTTTAGAATCTTCCAAGCCACTTGATTTCTGAAAGAATCAACTTCACTGGGATGCTTCATTTGATGAAACCAGGATTTAAAATTCACTCTAAAGAACCTGATTCCCATATGTGTATGGAGTCACCTGGTCTGCCATCAAATCAACATGAAGTCCCCAAGGGACTAGAATGATCATACTGGTGCAATGCCTTTCCTGACCTATGTATATGCTCCTGCAGAGGAAATTTGCAGAACCTCTCTCTATCAGCCACCAAGGAGATGTCTTTCGGCTGAGTACACTTCTAAATTAGACACACAGAACTTCCAAGCATGCCTCTTCCTTCGTTATGTGGTTCCGATGCATGTTACCTCAAACCAAGCCCCCAAATGTGAATTGTAGAGTTCTAGTGAAATTTATCAACAACGTTTTATAACAACCACATGTACAGTCATGGCATAGGGGGAGTTGCATTAACTGTTTTATGTCATTTAGCCTACATCTTATGGGGATTTAGAGGATTCTGTGTTCCGTTAGAAGCAGAACTATTCTGTTAGGTACAGGTAGAGGTGGATAGTATATAATATCCTTTGAGCATATGTCTATGTTAAGAAATGCAGATCAACAATTAATATGTTTAAATCCTTTAAGCACTACAACACCAACATGCTATTTTCTACAAAACATAATTTTCTTGCAACAAAAATAAAACTAGCATTCACTTTCCTTCTCTTTTTTAGAGTTTTTTTCCCCCACATATTTGACAAGATGTTTTATCATCATCCAAATGTTCACTGAAATATACTTTGTATGTTTTTTGCCAGTTGCTATTTCATCTCTAATATATTTATTTCTCTCTTCAGGTAGAAAACTTGTTAATATTATATCATTTCCTGCCTCAGTTGGCCAGTGATTCACAGAGACGACATGTATCACTCATCTGTCTTGTGTTACGAGACACAAGAATTCGTGCCTCATTTGTCTCAGAGCAAAGTTAGTATCTCACAAGTCGCAGCAGAATTCCTCTGCAGCCTCCATAATCCTTTAATTTTGTCCAGCCCTAGTTTAGTCTCAGTTGTCTTGATTCCTGTCATGAAAATGTGCCACACCATAATAGCATGAGATAATCCCATAATATTTCCAAAATATTTCTCCTTTCCACACCTATAGACTGTTACTTGCTGTAGTGAGTACTATTGTCCCACTTTTACAGGTGGGAAACTAAGGTTATATTTAAGCTTCCTATTCAAGTTGCTAAGACAAGCATCAAGGCTACTTTCCATTGACTGTAGAGAGAACCAGAATTTGGCAGTATTGGAGACTACGTAGTCTAAATAACTCATTGCTCTCTTGAACCAAGATAGATGGCTAAGACAACTGCAGGCTGAGTAGGGCTTACAGAGATTAGATGTTTATCTTTGTACTAAACACTTAAACCCCAAATACTTAAATGCAGTGGAACTTTTAACTTCAGTTGTCCAGCGTGCTAGAGGGTTTGAGATAGCTTTGTGCAGTCCTTACTCCTATCATCCATGGCGGCTTGAGTGCCACTGAGCAGCCAAGCCATTGTCCCCCAAGTCTCTTCAGTGAAGATGTAGCTAAAATGAGATGTTCAGGGCCTCACAAGGCCTCCATGGCAGAAAAAGAATGGATTTGAGGACCCACAAGCCTCAGGGTGGTATCATAGCTGTTGTACCAACACTTCACACAGTGAAACCACTTCCTGATGTTGAAATACAGTGGCTGATTCTTCTTCCCTCCATCCCAGAGACCTGTTGGACATGAAAAGAATCCTCTCCTCTTGTTTTTCTAGCCTCTTTGTCTTTACCTCCTTACCCTTGCTGGTGTGTTTCCACTGGACTCATTCTCCAGAGACTCTTGGAGCATGCAGCTCTAGAGAAAGGACAGTAAAGGCATGGGGAATACATGTGCCTGTCTACTGGCCTAGTCCACACAGACATGTTGAAATGTCAGTAGAGCTCAGAGCTTCATCCAGACCCAGCCTGGTGTCTGTGTAGCTAGCTCAGCATATCCTAACAGCTCAAGAAAGCCTACATGACTCCCAGACCACAAGTGGGTCTTCCTCTGCTGACTACTTGGACAACACTGACCCTATCAGTGTGCTCTGCAGGGAAGAAGGCAGGGCCAAAACATGTCCTTCTCCTTGCTTCCCACCCACTCATACCAGACCTGGCTGGGCCATCCATGTGACAGAGAGAGGGAAAGCCACATGATAGGATGTTTTCCCATGTGATTCATTGCGCATGCCGCTGCAGGCTGCCATCCCTGGCCAAGCTGCATCTTATCCTAATATTGCAATCACATTCTTTTATATCTTCTTTGAATACCTGCTTAGATTGTTCCAGATTCTTCTAGCTGATTCACTCCAGGACTATTATAATGAGAAAAAGAAGGTATTCTGGGAAAACAGGAGGAATTTAAAGCAGTCAGTGTAAACATGTGATGTAGGTACACAATGAAATACAGTGGGTATCCTTGAGTGAGAGCAGATCGATGACGGTATCCTTCAGGAGAAGGGAGCTTAGAAGGATCAAAGCCCAAGATGTGCACATAGCTTTGTTGGGTTTTAAGATGTGCAGTCCCACCCCAATTCTGAACGTGTTGTGGGGGTGAACCCCTTGTTTGTAACTAATGGTGTGTTGTTTCTCCAGCCCAAGTTATGATAAAGGCTTAGTTTAGCAACTTCAGAAATGGAACTGTTGAAATGTGTAGAGGTGCTGTGCTGATTTGTACACATATGCCTGCGCTTTGCCAGTACTCTCCATATAAATGATTCCCAGATTTCCAATTGTATTTTGTTTATAGACACGTTTTGCTTATTGTAAATTGCATATGGTTTTACCTCTAACCTTGGGTCTGATCCTTTCACAAAGAATTTGGCCAAGGAAAAGAGTAGATGATCCACTATTTGTTAGCAGTTCATTATAAATGTATGTATGTGTATGTGAATAGATATAGATATATATCCATGGGACTGGTACTGGGAGGTGCTGAGCTCTCTTAATCTCTTGTGAAGTCAACAGGAGTTGAGGGCACTCAGCACTTCCCAAAGGTAGTCAGAAAATATCAGTTTGGGGCAACCTCTTGCTCAAGTTTTTCCTAACCTAAGTACAAAAAAAAAAAGAGACAGACCAAAAATGTTTCTTAAAGCCGTCCTTAAGTATTGGCACCTTGACATTGTAACTATTTATGTTCTACCACTTTTTCACATGCGAAATGTGTTGCATGATTTTTGTTGGAGTTTTAAGGATCAGATTGATGAAGGAGAGTTCAGAGCCAGACGTACAGTATAAGAGACAAAGGTTTAGTAATGAGTTCAAAATTTACAAAACACAGAAGCAAATATGGCTTTAATACATGATGTGACCCTTTATAAGGCTTGAAATTACTCTTCAAAAATCATTCTGGCTTGACTTCAGAGCCGAGTGGATTGTGGGATACCACAGATTGACTTTGAGTAGTGGGTTGGTATTGCAGGAATTTTTTAATTTCCTGTAACTCACAACAATTTTCTTCCAGTTAGACCTTATCCTGCTGCAGTGTATTTACTGAACAATTTAGTACAGTGTAGAAGCCAGATCAGAGGCACATGCATGCACTCATACGCATATACATGCACACACAGAGGAAAATTAAAGTATTAATAGCAAAATTTAAAATTAATAAAAGAGAAAGGTTCAGTGTGTTGATGTTTACGTTTTTATGTGCATAATATATTTAATTTCTAACTAGTGATGTAAGGGGGAAGAAGAAATTTTGGGCTGAAATGCATTTTTCTATTTTCAAGCAAATAAAAATGGTTCAAGTTACATTAATAAATGGAAAATAATTTGGCAAATACTGGTTATTATTGCCTGTAACAGCCTTTTAATTAGTTCTTCAAACACATTTTCAGAATCTCCCCCAAGATACCCAATTTGCATGATTTAAAATAAAAATAATTTCCTTAAACTGACAAAGCTGCTTATGTATTTATTACCAGTAAAACAGCACTAAAAGGATCCCTGCAGTCCAAGGGTAGAAATATTTAGTGTCACAGAACTCCATGTGCTCATTTCATTTCAATTGTCTCCCAGGTATTGCAGGGCAATTATTATAAAACATTTGAATGTAAAAAATAGAAGCTGGAAGGTTTATTATAATATAATGCAACAACCCCTCCCTAGTATGGACGATAGCAATGTATTTGGGTCACCGGAACTGCAGATACAGATTTATATCTGCTATTGATTTTACAAAGCCTATTGGTGTGAAAGGGCTATTGCAGCATATATGTATATTGTTAAAAAAACCCCGTATATTTATAGTAGTGTACATTTACCAAGAAACATAACGTTGTTTACAAGTGATTTAAATAGACACACACATACACACACAATGCATATGTTTGTGAATTTCTTGCATGCTTTATTCTTTATCTGAAATCTACTAATGGCCAAGGAAAGCCTTTGCAATAATTGTAATTGGGTTTCTACTGGGCCTTGAAGAAGCGGGAAGTGAAGAGTGACTGGAACAGCTGTAAGGTGTGATTGAAATGTAATTATATCTGCGTAATATTGGAAGCAGAATGTTTGACTAAAAAGGAAGAGAAAATACGGTATCTTTTAAAAAGCTTTCTTAAAGTTGGTGATAGCAACAATGTTACCTGGCTGTACAACTGCAAAATCAAAGGGTAGAAAAAGAAGAGTCTAAGATTCCCCCAAGTAAAACAATTAAATGTTTCTTTAACTTCTGGATTCCAAATAGGAGGAGATCATAACCTCTAGCATTTTAGAAAGCAGGATGTATGATGGGATTTATTAGTAGATACAGAGTAAATAGCACTTATTAAATTTCAAGGTAACTTTATTTTCTGTTACTTACCAATGGAAAAGTCTCTTTTGAAATAACACTCATTAGAAATTGAAGGTTATACTGGCAAAACAGACTTGAAGCCTTCAAAAATAGCCCCTAGTAAAAGTCGTAGAAAGATCTGAAGCTAAGCCTATGACAAAAAAAAATGAAACTTAATATGCAGGCAAACTTTTTAATATGTGAGCCAGACACAGAAATATTGGTACTCTTTGAAATGAACAAGAATTTGATGAAACACTAAAGGGTTTCCTATATTTTATTTTATTGGACAGCAACAAGCAACTCAATGAAAGAATATCCTGTAATAGCTGAATGCTTCTCAGTGTCAGCTCGGTACTTTAACAAGTGTTTTTCCCTACAATACAGAAGTGTTCCCAAGTGACATGAGTTGTGTGTAAATTGCACCCTTAGTTCTTCACCTAAACCCCAGCTGGAGTTCTTCTATTGACTTAACGGAGCTTTGGATCAGGCTCCAAAATAATGAAGGGACAAATCCCTTGAAGTCTTTATTTATGTCTAGATTGTTTTCTCTCATCAAAGATTCCCCTGAGGCTCTTCCTTCTGCATTCTCCAGTGGAGAGTTTGCGCCTCCCCATAAATCAAGCTACATCCCTGCTCCCTGGAATCTCACAGATGAAACTAGGATTTGGCTCTTTCCTGATGCCATACACTCCCTCACAGCTGCTCAGATTCCTCTTAATTCTTGAAGATGCTCAATTAAAGTGCATGCTTGGCTGTTGCAAGTGTTGTCATAACTAAAATATCAGAATGTTGGTGGGGAATCAATGAATTCAGAAAAAAACCTCTTTAAGATGAACAGTAGTGCTGAACAAAAAAGAGAAAAATGTTTCTGCCTCCTTTTGGACAAGTGTAAGATCCAAGTAGATTGAGGTCTTTGGACCTGCTCTGACTTCTCTCTAAACTTGGATAGCCAGGTATCTTCACTTCCCAGGACAAGAACTGTTTCACCATTGAAGTATGAGAAAACGACATCCCACCTACCTGGCTACAGAAATCCAGCTATTTGTTGCATCCAGGCTGGATTATGGTCTTTAGCTGTGCGCGAAATGGGTATTTATCCTGCTCCAGGCTATGATCTCTATACCCTTTCATAAATACGAGGTCACTGTCCAGTGGATCCCAGTTTTACGCTGTGATTCTAATCTCTTCAGGTCTTAGCAAATCATCCCACAATCATGTAGAGTGTAAGGTGAATACATATCTAGGAATCATTTTGACAAATGTATCCCTTTAGAGACAAAACAAATCATGAAGCACCTGAGATCTGGGGACAGTGATTTCTAAGAGGTCAAATTTATGGGGCAAATTCATAAAAAAACCCCAGATAAATCCAAATTGTAAACATTTTGGGAAGATATTTCAGCACTTTCTTCTTCAGAAGATATTGCTATTGGAAATGGTTGGCACAGTACTGAATCTCCCTTTAATTCTTCCAAAAAAGTAGCAAAGGTGAGGGGTGCAGAAAGTTTACCTTTCTTTCTTCAGATTGCTGCTGTATTTGTTGAAGGAGAAGGAAATGTATGAAAGATGTAGTTATTAACTCTACATGGAAAGCACTGTGATTGTACAATGGTGAACAATACATGTCTCGGGAATTTCTCAGAACTAGTTTTCTTTTGGTCTTGCTTGGATACATTTTGAGTGAACTGCTCTTCTTCCACAAGTGAGTTTCCTATATGCAGTCTCACATTAATCTACTCCTAGAGTAGGTATTTATACCGTACCTGTGTGATATGACATATATGCAACACAGGTTTTAAAAATCCTGTCTGGCAAAATCTTCCGTGCTGTGATTTTAGCAATCTTCACACGAGCAACTCAGCACATCCGAAAGACAAACGAGAACAAGGGAAAGGACTGTCAAATAGAGAAAGACCAGAACGTCAAGCTTCAAAAGAGGGGCTGGTCTTGTGCATAAGGCCTCGCATAAGCAGTCAAGCAATCTGGATTCAATTCCCAGCCTTTCCACAAATCTAAGTAATAATAATGCTTTTTTTTTTTTTTTCTGATGTTCTCCGTAAGATATTCAAAAGCATATGTGATGTTCCCTGTTCGTCTCTTGCAGTGAAAATGCAGGGGTATTATCAGCCATGCTAACAAGTTAATTTGACAGGTTGCTTTTGGATGAATATGGTGCTCCTGACGACAAGTGCACCAGCTCCCTTATGACTTTGGAGCTGTTGGAGGGTTCACTCAGCAGAGCATTTGGTTACAATAATTTCCTTTGAGTTACTTAATCGGTATCTCCTGTCTACTTAGGCTGCAGTGCCAGGGCGGGGGAATGAAAGGATGTAGAATAGATGACTGAAAGAGATGACAATCCATATTTATCGAGCTGTATATTTAGTCCTGAGGAATCCCCAAAACAGGGGAGGGTCAGCTTCATAACCACACTGGAGCTGTGCTGTGAGTTTGATATTTTAAGCCAACTCTTTGAGCCGGTGGCAGGTTCAGTCAGGGAACAATGGGAGCAGAGGCTGCTTCACATTTCTTACATACCAGTGATGCCAATTTATGAATTCTTCTATAAATCTCTGAAGATACAAACCATCTGTAAAGAATAAAAAGTCAACAACATTTATGCATTTGGTTACACACAAGAACAGTGAATACGTTTTGTTTAGACAATTCCCATGAATTCCAGTCTCGAGAACCACTGACACTGCGTCTTGTTTATGAGCTTTAAATAACGATGGCAAAGCGGAGTTTTGAGATAGCTATACAAAAACATAGATTAATAAGTGACTGCTTCCCAGTTTGTTTTTGTTACTGTGCTTTTTAAAAGGACAAGTTACACCCTATTTGAATACGCTAGTGGCTGAGCAGAAATAAAAGAGCTTATCTGCTAATTTAATTTTATCTCCTAAATCAAAAGCAGTTATTATAAGAGCAGCAGTTAAGTAATAATGATATGTTTTTGCTTCTTGAAACGCCTTTATTAAAGAAGGAATAAACAGCAATGTATGCAATGGACTTAGGGTATTTTCCAGGCCTTTTATCTTCCTTTGACCTTGGCAGTTATGTGTACAAAATATATCGCAGGATTAGGCCTGAGAAAATGAGGATTTATCATTTTTAGTAATACTTAGAAGAATTTTTCTATGTATGGGTACTATTTTTCAATGCTTTTCCAGGTTTCAGGAATAAAATCTATCTTTTACTCCTCAGAATGACCTACTACCATGTCTAAATAGAAAAAGACGGCCTGTCATCTGATTGACAAGGTATCAGTGTTACCACATGGTCTTTTCTTAAACCCAGAAAGACAAAAAAAGAAAGAGAGGGGAAAAATAAACATTAATGCTGAGGTTAAAATGAGTTGTAGTGAACATGCCTCTAGAGCAGTGTTTGCTTACCCTGAGCTTGAGCAGAAGTTCCAAATTGCTTCAGTGATATCAGTGTACTCTAAAAGAAATTCTTTTACAGGAAAGCCTGGTACGCAGCAAGATTTCTTTCTTATCAATCCAAGTTTGTCCCAGCCTGGCTTGCAGGAACAAACCCTTGCCTTTGCTACATGCAGAAAAGAAGACATCACTGCTTCTCTGCAGGCAAAGAGGAGCTGACTCACTATCACACCTGTGCTATTTCTAATGATGAAGAAGAGCTTGAGTTATTTGGCCTCACAATTATTTTCTCTCATATTTCATCTACCTTCAATACATTGTCTTTATACCAACAACTTGCAGTTTACAGCTGCATTCATGGTAGTACCACTGTGATTTCTACCAGGCTGTCTTGCCATGCAGGTTAAGACACTTGAAGAAAGCTGGTGGGGTTTTTTTTGGAAACTTTGCCTTAGTTATATATATAACCATGATACTTACTCTCTGCAAATTACACTGTCTTGCTGCAAAAGAACAAGACCTATTATTTATCCTGTTCTCAGCCCAGGAAGACAGGGATTAAGCTAAGGGATCAAAGTGTACGATCACATGTAAACTTTGAAGGCTGTATGTAGACTTCAGCTTTTTGTGGTGTGTAGGGTAAATTCCCATTAATCCGCAGATCTGCATGGCTTACAGTTTGGTAGCTTTCTGATGCTTTTGGTCAAGAAGCACTTAGGTCTAAGTTGCTCTGGAGACTGATCTCATGACTTAGCCAAGTACAATTAAAAACACTGATGTTAAGATAGACTGTGAAGGTGAGGATATCCATGGGGTATAGGTGTTACACCATGAGAAAAGCAGCAGAACGGAGTCTTTGCTGTAAGGAATGACCTGAAAATCCAAGGCCATTAATGTGAATTTGAGATCAGCTTTCCACGGCTTTCCACGGCTTTACCAAGGAAGGCTATAAAAAGGACAAAACGCTCCAGGCCACATAAGAGTGCAGATGTTAATGAAAACAAAAATCAGAAGTTGAAGCATAACCAATTTAATGCCTGTCCGAACTTGTACATGAGATATCCACTTGCAAAGCATGCGATGGGAGCCTGTGACCTCATTTCCCCTGGCACATGGGTAGAAAGTGTTATTTTCTCGTGCCATCACACAGTAACCGGAAGCTTTTCTTTCAGAGTGATAACTTGCACAGATGCAAGTTATTTCCCGGTAATGCAGGCGGTAACATGTGTTGCCACTGCAGTTTGAAATATCCATTAATTTAACAATAAATCCCTTATCCCTGTAAAATGAAAACACCATATTCTACATGGACAGAGAGGAGCATATAACTCTGCTTTTCAGATGTTAGAGCCTCCAGTGGACAATTGTTCACCATTTTCAATTTACACAGCTGGCTGTCTCATCCTGAAAAGATGCCTTAGGACTGAGAAAGCATGGAAAGTAAATTACCATCTCATTCCAAACAACATCATTTCCCTCTCCCCCAGGCTAAAATTGAGGTATGTTAATACAACAATGTTAGGAAGTCAGCCTTGCTTCTGTTGGCACAACATTTGACCCATGTAAAGAGGCCAAAATTTTCTGAATCCATAGAAATAAGTTCTGTAGATACCAGATACTTGTTTGTCTTACCCAAAGAAGATTATGAGTAAAGGACCGAGGTACACAAAGCAATGAAAGGTTTTGCTATGATTAGAGTAAAAATTAAAACAATCCTGTCTTGCAGAGTTAAAATAAGCAAACAAAAAATGAAGTGGTTTCTGCTTTATGTTGAAAAAATTAAGCACGTTGAGGATTCTGTTCTTAAGCATTGCCAATTTCTCCTGTTCATGTAATATAGCAGTGGAAAATATTCAATGCAAGACAGTCCAAATCTATTTATAATATTATCAACAATTGCAAGGGAACAATCTGACTCAGCAAGTTCATTATCACTAAGGACACTTGAGCACACTGAGTTTATAAATTTGATAATGCTTAGTTCATGAGTTTGATTACTGAGTTAAATTATAGCTCACAATAATTAGCCCAATTAATGCTCGCTCTACTACTGTGCTGAAAATACTAACAAAACACACAGCCAAATGCTAATCACGAGCCACATATGACAGCAAGAAGGAGATGGGAGCTGTGGCAGAACCTCCTCCAGCCCAATGCTACTCTTTTTCATCCTTCGCTTATTTCTGTTAGATTATTTTAACATTTGTAAATGGTTTTCCAGAGCTATGGCACAATGGCAAGGAGCCTGGAATTGATATAGTCTGAAGAAATATTGTAAAGCAATATGATTTTTCTATTAAAATTTGATGCTTAGCAAAACTTCAGAATCCATTTAGAGTTATGTTTTTCTAAATGATCAGAATTGTTTTCCTTCTTCCTGAAAGGGGCATGAGTCAAACAATACCAAAGAAGATGCTGTTCCAAGGCGTGTTAGAAGATAGCCCTCATATCCTGTGAAAAGTCAAATGCTATTGGGCAGCTAACTCCTTTCTGCCTTTGAAAAATCTCCTCCTAAATTTGTATCTCAAGGCATAACATCAGCTATATTATCTTAGCCTAATAGGTTTCAATTCTCAGCAGACTTTACCACAAGTGAAAAGACCTTTATTTTTTTCAGAATGTCATAGACAGCGGTTAGGTGATGGCTACACAGAGAAGTGCAGTTCAATATGGTTTCCTCAGGTTCAGGAATTAAGGTTTATCCAGTCCCAAAATTGCTCTCCCTGACTGACAATGGGCTGAGCTGTGGCTGACTTCAGCCTGGGCTACAGGGGCCATGGTGGAGTTCTGGTGGTGCACAGAGCTACAACCCAAAGCATGTGTGAAGGCTGAGTTCAAGGCAAGGAACCTTGAGAGTTCAGGCAGTTCCAGGATTAGGCAGGCACCGGAAAAATTGCCTTTCTAATCACAATTTTGGACTTTGTTGTCTCTGTCTCACCTAGGCTCTGCTGTGAACACGTAAGCTGCATGGCTGATGCTCGTAATTCCTGCAGAACACAGGGGCTAGTGCCTCTCTCATTCAGCTATGATCATCCTTTTCCTTTCCCAGACTCCCATGAAAGCGTGAAAAGTGCAGTTATTCATGCACAATAAGGCGTGATCATTATCATGATTTGTTTCTGCAAATGTTGTTAAAACAAGGCTATATCTGAAGCTCCACAAAAGATGCGCCTTTCTCATGCAAAACATAACATTCCTAGCGAGTCGAATGCTGTGTCAGAACTGGGTAAACCAGAATATTCCCAACATTTTAATGCATGTGCACACTCCTCCAGTGTGAGACATAGGTTTATTAGCTAAAAAGAATGCTATCAACAAAATTCAATAGCTAGTGTGGTTTACCGTCATCCTTTTTGCAAATGAGGTATTCATTTAAAAACTGTCATTAGCTACAGAAAGGTTGAATTTATATTCCTTTTTGCTTATATTTAAACCACCTCCTCCCTAAGGAATTTATCTTTAGTCATCTGCAAAACCTTGCCCACTTTTGTATTGCTATATAAACAACGTTATCACAAGCATAACCCTGTAACCAAAGTCTGAGGCTTAAACCAAAGAGTCACTTATCAGGAGATACAGAACACCTTAATTTTTAAGATGAATCTCTTGAGATACCTGACTGCTTCTAGAATCTCTCTCTCTCTCTCTCTTTCTCAGCTTTCAAAGACATTTTATGAGCAGAATTTACAGAACACAGGAAGACAAATTAATGAACAAACAAGGCCCTATGGCCCAGCTTTGGGGCAAAGTTCAAAAGGGGATTACACAAATTCAGAGTGTTACTACTCCAGAGACCATAATACAAATCTTTCCACTTAGACAGTCTTTTGTTTTCTGAGAACAGATTTTAACAGTCCTTCCCATAATAACTAAAAATTTCATATGATGTAAAGTGTCATGACCAAGAAGGAGAGAAAGTCAGGAGGGGAGGAATACACCCAGTGTTAGACTTTGAAACTGAAGCATATACAGTTGGGACAAATGGTGCACTGGATTTAGGCTGCTGCTGTGTAAAACAGCCAGTTATGACCTCAGCTACTTCTTGATTGCATGACACTTGATTGTGTAGTACTGACACCCACTCAGTCATCACATTAAGCAGGGGTCAGCTGCCCAGAGCTATTTATTTCTTCCTTCAAAATAATAAAGAAATGGAGACATATGTAAAAGATATGAGGAACTTAGCGCACAGGAAGTTCCACCTCAACATGAGGAGGAACTTCTTTACTGTGAGGGTTACAGAGCACTGAAACGGGCTCCCCAGAGAGGTTGTGGAGCCTCCTTCTCTGGAGACTTTCAAGACCTGTCTGGATATGTTCCTGTGTAACCTGCCCTAGATTCTATGGTCCTGCTCCGGCAGAAAGGTTGGACTTGATGATCTCCAGAGGTCCCTTCCAACCCCTAACATTCTACGATTCACCCAGGAGAAGGGTTGTTGCTGTTGGAACAATGATAAGTTGCTTTTAAGGTTCATCCTGTATGTCCCGATCCTGTTTGAAGTGTAGCAGCTTGACTTGCCTTGGATTTGCCATTCCATGGTTTGGAATATTTAAATAGAAATCATTATGATTCCCAGCTGTCCAACATAGCTATGAGTACCCACAGGTACACACAAGTTGCAACTAAATTGGGTATTATATGCTGAAAAGCAATAACTGCTCTTTTATAGGGAAACAAGGTACAGTACTAAAATGGAGCATCTTACCAAAAGCCATGTAACCTTACTCTTCCCATCTCCATGTTACTTCTACTGAGGCGTGTGGGCATGTGCAGATTGGAACATAAATCTCATTTATCTCCCACTCCACCTGAACACTCTCCCCACCCATGCAGGCAGCCAAGCCCACAGTTCAGAATTTAACTAATGGCTAAGCAGTCAGAAATTTGCACTATCTGTGTGTTTATATACTGAGACTGCCAACGTCTAGAAAGGTGGCCACCAACTATACAATTTTAATGATTGCTGAAAATGTGGATATCTGATGATCTAAACTTCATCGGCTGTAAATTAAAGCAGTTTTATTTAAATCAATTGAGCTTTCCATTCATGCTGAAAATGAGATATGATAGCGAAAGCATAAAAAGCTTGAAAGGTATTAAGGGACCTTTGTTACTCTGTCAGATGTGATCACCAAATCGATTAATTTCCTTCACCTGATATAGGCAGTAACTTCTAAAATTTAATTATAGTTACTGGGACCTTGTCTCCAGTTCCTTTCCTTGAATACAATAATGACTAATGATTTAAGAGGGGCTGGAAAACTTTTCATGACAAGGGTGTCCATTGGGCTCTGGTATGTCATACTGTGATTATGAAATGAGATCTTCATAACCTTTCTAGGTGTACATGCATTGCATATAACTATTACTATTATAAACTTTTTTCCCTTAGCTCCACAGAATGCAGGATTCTCCTCCTCATTTTTCTTCCTAAACCTCAGTCCATAGCCATCTAAAACCAAATATGAAACACACAACAGTAAAGACACTGTGCAAAGCAGTTCTTAGGAGATTTTATGTATTTTTTTCCTCATTTGACTGAATCTTTTTAACCAGGTATTTATCTATGATGAACTTTGGTACCTTTGCAGTAAATCTACGTGGTATATTTTATTTAAATTTCTCTGGCCTCTGACTTTTGAGCTCAGAATTGTTCATGTTTAGCCTCAGAGCAGAAGTAATTCTGCTGAGTTCCTAGAGCTCTGCTGAACCTTCAGAGAAACCTGCTGGTCCTGCTCAGCAGGATGTCTCCAGAACTGTGTGGTGAACCGCATACATGGGTGGTGGCTGGAATCACAACAAGAGCACACGCCAGTCATTACCTTGATAGTCAGTTGGTGGACTCCAAGGTGTCCCACCATAGACACTGAGGTGGCAGCTACTGAGGAGTGACTTCAGGAGTAAAACAACTGAGCTGAAATATGGAAAGGTAATTTTTCTTAATCATATGCACAAAGCAACAATCATAGCAATGCCTTTACATGCATCACTTAAGACGATAATGCCTGCCAGAGAAAGGCCTGTTTGGTCTCTTTTTTTTGAAAGTCAGGATGACTGAGTCCATTTCAGACACGCATGAACACATCTGTGCAAGATTAGCCCCAGATGGGCAAACAGCAATATTCCTACATCACAAGCAGTGGCCAGAGGCATGGGTAGATTTGAGGGACCTGCCAAGAGCTACAAGGGGAAGTCTCAGGCAGCTTGTTGGAAGAGACTCTCCACCATCAGAGGCCAGGCAAGGACCAGTGTAGGCATCAAGTCCCTCACAATCTGCTGCTGAGAGCTTGCAAATGAGATGCCTCTTTCTCTAGCTCCAGGCACAATAGCTACCTACAACCATGCCTTCTCTTATACAGACACACCACACATTTTGGAGGGAATGCCACAGAGGCTTTGAAAGGAGGTGTTAACATTGAGAAGATTGATTATTTTCTACCCAAGAGAACTGCTATTTCCCTATAATTTAGGTTTTAAGCCTCTCATTTTTGCCTGGACAGCATTTCAAGAAAAGCTTGCATGATGCTCAAAATCAAGCCCTAACTGGCTAACTTGGTTCTATTAAATAAAACGGCCAAAGCAAGGATTGTATTTTTAGACTGGAGGAATTTTCTTCTTTACTCCTATTATTACTTCTACTATATATTAGACAGCTGTAATCAACAGTACATATGTAGAGCTATTGTGAGATAATTCCTGTTCTGCCCTGTCTGGCCAGGTAGAGGTAAAGGTTTAATGCAGTTTCATTACACCTAATGATTTAATAAGGTCAGCCACAACTTCATACAAATTCAGATCAGTATGACTTAATTAAGCCCTTAGAAAATGATCAGTCTAACCTTCTACTCTGTGTTTCAGGACAGCTTGCCCTTTCCTTTCAGTGAATAGGGCAACAAAAACATTATTTTCTCAGGTGAAGCTGTGTGGCACACAATTTTGTCATTGATGCTGTAAGGGGAAAAGACAACATTGGAAATCATGAACCCTGGCATCACTGGCACGTTGTCCTGACCCTTCAAGCTCTGCTTTACAACAGCAGGAAGAGCATTACCCACCTCTCCTGAGGTTACACACCAATTCCCACATGCAAAACATAGACAATAGGGCTGTAATCAAGTGCTCAGAACTGCATCCCCATGGTGGTACAGCCTGTCATTACATAGTCACACACTATCCTTTTTCATAAGCCCCTGGCCTTATTCAGGTCACCTCAAGTAGTTACTAAGTACTATATTTTTCTTATTGAATGTGGGTGTCATACCTAATTTACTGTATCCCACTCAAATTATGCTCTGAGAAGTGACTGATGAATGTCCTTGGAGGTGAGTCTGTGGCATTCGTGCTTACTCTGGTGAGTAAACGCTTCAGAAACATCAATGAATTTATTTGCAGAGTGCATCTGTGTGAGGAGAGAGTGTTTCACAAATATGAAAGTGCCAAAGTCCACTAATTTGGTTTACTAGTCCAAAAGGCTGGAATTTTCAGGAGGCATCAGAATTGTGTGACAGGTTTGGTTCCTGAAGCACAGCTCCTCTTTATGCCAACTCCAAATAAGTGTGCTCTGCAGTTTTGAAGGTTGGGCTTGGTCCCGTGTTGGGCACCCAGAAAATGAGGAATCACACAAAATGACCACCTTGGACAACTAAAGCTAAGTGTCTGTTATCCACTGAGGGGTACTAGACATACTCAAGGAGAGTATGTCACTTTCCCGGGTACCTCACTTGGGTTGAGTCTAAGACAATTGCTCCTCTTCCTGCATTGTTCCTTGCTCTGCAACCAGGTACATTCCTCCTTCCTTCAGTAAATAGTCCCATTTTGTCCTCTAAGTAAGCCTCTGAGTAAGGTAGGGGTCTTGAGGGAAAAATAACATCACTTAGTTAAAGGCTGTATTGTTCTGCCTATGCACTTGACATTATGCCTCCCAGGCAACTTTAATCCTGACATTTCTCCTCGTAAGAAAGTTTACATTTCCTTTGCAGCTTCTTGGTAAGCATTTATCTTATTTTCTATAAAGGTTAAAAGAGAAAAAAAAGTTCACAAATTGTCAGATCCATGTCTCTTCCTCAGTCACCTTTGTTTTAATGACTATACCCTCCTCCTTGTACAGCTTTTCCAAACTGTCTGTCCCTGTGTCTGCACCTCCCACCTCTTTCTCCTTTCCTTTGTGTCTCTGAATGTTCTGTCTTGAATTTCAATGTGCCTGGGTCAAGCACTCAGTAGTGAAGTGTGCAGGACAGCTCACTTTGTGCTCTGGTCTCCAGCAACTGGGACCCAAAATATTTTTTGGCACCTCAGAGCAAACAGGTGAGGGGATGTTCTACTCAGTGGTGAGATGGAAGACACTTTGCACAGGTGACACACAAAGCTGTTAAAATCTAAACCTGCAGTAAGTGTTGGTGGCTTTTTGAAGGCTTGAATCTTGTCCCAAATAGGCATGTCTTTTCTCAAGGACAGTAAAAGATGCTTTGCTTCCTTCCTCTCTCTTTATCTAAATTTCACGCTCTGCTCCAAAACACAAGAGCATCCTTGCCCCCCCTCTGATCTGAAGAGTGGTGGCTGAAATATATAGGTTATTATCTAGAAGCAGCCACATAGAGACACAATTTCAGTCCAAATAGTTCAAATCCACCGAAGTTAAAAGAAAAAAAAAAGTATGTAGCAAACCTAAAAGAGTTTCTTATATTAGGGATTGCCAGGTTGTCTAAACAAGAGGTGGTGAGAGCGAACGACACTGTCAGAATATGCACATATATAGTGATATAGGGATAAATACTGTCAAGCTATCATCAGTGCACAATGAATGAAATTTAATAACGTCAAATGAACCCATCCATCTATCCTTGCAGATTTCTAAATCTTATACAGTCATTTCCATGTTCCTCTTTGACACTGAATTTTTAGGAGGAGAATTGATTCAGAGAAATGGCTCTTAATATAAAATTTAATCACAGCTTTTTCAATAAGTGTGTAATTTTTAAAAAGAAATAAAATGTGATGTGATCTACATTTTTGATTAAACAGGGAAAATGCTTATAGGCTTCTTCCTGATAGAGCCTTCCTTAGAGCCTTCGATTCCTNATGATACAGGGAGCCTTTGAAGTCCAGTCTCCTACCAGTTGCACTGGGATTGAGTGTCCTTTGTTAAGAGGGTGACCTCTCCCTTTACCTCAGGTCAGTGAGACCCCATTCTTGCAGGCTTTAGGGCAGGATGATCCCTTCTTTTGAATTTACGCAGATTGCCAAAATAAGCTGTGGATGGCCCCTACCTGGAAGTGTTCAAGGCCAGGTTGGATAGGGCTTTGAGGAACATGGTCTAGTGAGAGGTGTCCCTGTTCATGGCAGGGTTGTTAAAACTAGATCGTCTTTAAGATACCTTCCAATCCAAATCATTCTATGATTTATGGGGAGTCATCATGAACAGCTATGCTGATGTTTAGTGCCACTTGCCACNCGCGTCAGAACAGAACATATCTATTTCACTGGGTGCAAATGCAGAACAAGAACCCAGTTCCTGGTGGCATCCATCCTGTGATTTTTATCAAGAAGGGAGCCCTAACAGCATGTTTCTCCACCAAGCACAACCTCAATGTTCAGGCTGGTCTGCATCCAGCCCTGTACAGGCTGTATCCTCTGGATCCCTCAGCTAGCAGGACATGTTTTCCATGTCACTTCTACTCTGCTGACAGGTGGGCTTGAAGAGACTGGCAACTTCAAAATTTCCAAGGGATCATTGAAAGAGAAGCAAGAAGGGAACACACAGAGCTCAGGAAATCACTTCTTTGTGTACAAGCCAAACTAAGAACATACATCTTCAGGTTTACAACTGAGATAAGAAAACATGTTTTACTATCTTTTTTATGCCAGGTTTATTTCTTTTATACATTCAATAGCATTTTGAGGTACTCAGCCTACAGTTGAACACCTGAAACCCAGTCATTTCAGCACCGATGATACAGGGAGCCTTTGAAGTCCAGTCTCCTACCAGTTGCACTGGGATTGAGTGTCCTTTGTTAAGAGGGTGACCTCTCCCTTTACCTCAGGTCAGTGAGACCCCATTCTTGCAGGCTTTAGGGCAGGATGATCCCTTCTTTTGAATTTACGCAGATTGCCAAAATAAGCTGTGGATGGCCCCTACCTGGAAGTGTTCAAGGCCAGGTTGGATAGGGCTTTGAGGAACCTGGTCTAGTGAGAGGTGTCCCTGTTCATGGCAGGGTTGTTAAAANGGTGCAGATCAGACACACACTGAAGGTCTGACCTGCTCTGGACAGAGGGACACACTCTATATTTGGGGCATTTAACACGTTGCCACGGGCAGAAACGCGTCAGAACAGAACATATCTATAGTCACTGCAGTGAGGACCTGAGCAGGTCGAGGTCTCTGACCATGTCTCAGATAAAATGTGAAACTCCATCTGCTTGATTTCTTTCTCATGCACTCAATAGGGGAAGAAGAAAAAAACCCAAAACAACCCACTCCTGCTGTTCCCCGAAGTGTTAACACCAGGAAAGGCAAAATGTTATGCCTGAACCTACTTTTAAATGGATTTTGGAAATGGATTTTATTTTGTAGATCCGACGGTTAATATTTAAGGGAACATTACATCCGGCAGTTTCACAAACTGAAGATCTAGTTACATTTCATGCTGAAGTTGTCATTTTGAAAATGGGTCCCAGCACAAGGAACAGTGTTTAGGTAAGAGTTTTAAAAAGGGGTTGAACACAACGGGAAAACGAGAGCACACTGCTGAACAGATCCAGTGATATGTTCAATGCAGTGAAATACTTTCTCAGTGCTCTATTGAATAGAAATCTAGACAGAAACCAAAATGAAATCTCTGGGTAATCTATGGCCATTTAAAAGAAATGTTCTCTTCTTGGAAGCAGTGCCGTGTATTAGGTTGGTTGTTAATCTTAATTTAAATGTCCCTAATTATGCTAATTTTTTTTTCCTGGCAGATAATTAAAAAGAAGATTTTTAATGAGTTAGATGTCTTAAGATCCTAGAGAGAAGGAAATAAAGGGAAAGAGAGGCTGGTAGAAAAGCTAAATAAAACAAAACTCAGACCTAAAATGCATTCAGTTCCACATTCCCCCTGCCATTTAGCAGACAGCTTAATTTCCATGTATTGTCCTTTGAGAACATCTCCCGACCATGTGCATCCATTGTCATTATTTGTACTTTTGACTATGAGCTGTTTGGGGCAGAGACACTGTTTTTTCTTCTGCACGCAGAACAAGGGAGTCCTGGGGTAGAGCTTGCACGTTAGTACTCTGTAGGAGAAATAATGCCGGAGACTTGTTCCTGCAGATGAAATCCTGACCCACTTTGGAACTGATCACTCTACAGTACTTTCATCCTTCCTTGCCACTGTTGTTTTTAAAAGACTTGGTCTCTGACCTATTTTCACACTGATTTCTGTGCTAGTGAGGCTTTTATCCTTTAAACTGTTGGATACTTGTTTATGTAAACACAGCAAAAATTTTGCTAACCAAACAAGATTCAGTGTTTCTGTTGGCAAGAGACTGGTTTTGTGTTAGAAACTGAGGTGTATGTAAGAGAAACATTAACTTCATTTTAAGTCTATGTTTCTACATCTTTAAATACACTTTTCTACATTTTTCTTGCATCTTGGACTGAGATGGAGATATTGAAACTAAGGAAAAAATATATTTACAGCCTGCAAAATCACAAACTGACATAAGCAAACAACCTCCCGTAGAGTCTCCAAGCTGTGGTTTGAGGAAAATATTCAGTTATAGGTACAAGAGGAGGAGAAATTTTAGGGCAGTGTTTTGGGTCATAATTTTGTTCCAGACAGTTCTGGAGAGGGCAGCCAGAAATTTCCGGTAAATCCATCCAAAACACTGGGATAAGCATATCCTGAGTGCCCCACAAACGAGACACATGCCGTCTCAGCCCAGTTCTCTGCAGCTAGATAATCCTCCTCACAAAAGCCACTACCTCAACAGGTGCTGGTAGTTCCTGCTGTCTTCTTCATTAAGGGGCCAAAGACTGTGATTATGAAAACTAAACACTCACTTATCCCTGGGTGAAGTTCAACTGGGTTACAACAGCAAAGGGCAGCCGGTAGTGGAGGCATCACTACGGTAGTTGCTCTCCGGACTTCATCCTGCAGTACTGTTAACCCAGCACTTTTCACAGCGCTAATCCCTAATTCAGCAAAACACCGAAGCCCCTGCCTAACGCCAAGGCTTGGCTGAACGGGGGCCTGAATTCATTCTGAGAGGAGAGAGAGTGAAAGAAAGAATAAATCTATGAAAAATATTGAAATTTTTCAGAAATAGTTGTTCGGCACTGAATTGCTGCATGCAAATAAATGTATTGCTTATATAGCTGATTGCTAATCAGCTAATCGTGTGTATATAAATGTATATGTGGACACACACATATAGATATATCCCTTCCAAAAGATATAACAAGTGTAAGCTGCTCTGAGATCTCCTTAGATGCAAGGTTTCTGCAGGTTAGGTTAGCTGTAAACAGAAAAAATTACTAAATAAATAAATAAAGGGCTTTGTTCAGTTGTATCTTCAGCAGGGATACGACGGTTCATTATGAATAGGGACTGAAGGCTTCACTGCTCTGTAGTTTATAAATACTAATGAGTGACATATTGAGAAAAATTGTACCTACAAAAGCAAAGTCTTCTGCCATGCAAATCAGGCCCCAATTCCCCACAGATAAGGATCTTTTTGATGGAACACATGCAAAATCTACAGCTCTTAATTCTTTCATTAGTATTCTAGGCAGACGATTGCCAAATAACAGGGAAAACTGTCTGAATTGCTGTGTCTGAAACCTAATATTGATTTGTTTAATAGTGTCAGGAAGTCAAAATTCACAAATCTCCTGTCGATTGTTTATGAGGCAGTTAGCACAGAATTGGATGCCCCTGCTTAATTAATAACTCATTACTGAAATTTGATTATATGCTTGAATGGTTTAAATGGGCTCTAATTCAGTATCTGCAAAGCAGTGTTGCAACAAAGTAAAATGGATCTAAAAGCTTGTTTTTTAACACTATTGCCGTCTGTATTTCATGATCTCCATTGGTGAAGAATATGTTGACATAGTTGCTAGGGCAGACCTCTTAGTACATTAACGATTGACACAAAACCGTCTTGTTCTAATGATGTCATGAACTAAATCCCAGCTAAATCAGAAGGATACTTTAAGAGAAATGACACTGATTTGAAAAAAAAAAAAGGAACTCTAAAGGTAATTTTTTAACATGTGATTAATTTGTCAGCAATGGAAATAAGGAGAACAAAGATATTTCTACCATGGACCTTTATTCAGAAGCATCTTAGGGATTCAGATTTGTATGCCCAGAGGCCTGAGCTCCTCAATGACTCAGACACTCTTGAAACTCCTATCCACCATGTTTTATGCTGTTCCTGGCACTTTCTCATCTCTGGTAGTAATAGAGGGAAGAAACACTCCAGGTGTAATTTTGTTCTGAACTTCACTTAATGAACCTTTCCTCATTTTCTGCATCTAACAAAAATAAAATTTCTCCATCAGGGATTCCTCCCTCCCCTTTCTTGTCTTTGAGAAACCAGAACAAAATATATATTTTTAAAAAGTGCACATTTTTGAGATAAAAAGAACTAGAATGAGCTTTGTCTAAGAACTGGGTAATCAGGACACTTGTTTTTGGCAACACTGGGACTCCTCAAGTTTCATTAGCTATAAAAAGAATTATTATTCTGTCAGAAGATTGAAAGTGGGTTTATCTTCACCTGCTGTTAACTTATGTGTTAAAAAGTCAATCAGCCCACAGGTGTGCTCTTTGCTGTGAGAAGGACTCAAGCACGTGCTTAAACATATTACTGGATGGCGATATGGGGGGGTTTGGTCCAGAAGCAGAGACTGTTGCACACTTGTCCAGCAATGTTCCTTGTGTGGCACCTTTCTCCTGGCTCCTGGTATGACCTTCATGTGATGGTCACCGCTGGACCTTTGGTGCTCAAGATCTTGTGTACATTCTTCACAGCTGACACTTTGTGGGGTTGGTTATTGGGCCTGCAGGGGATTTCCTTACTTGCAAGATGAATTTCACCAAATTCCACCAAGATACCACCGAAGACAGTGCTCCCTCTCCGCAGAATGGACACGCACTCCAGGGTGACTAATGTCTATGTCATGAATAATGATTAGCAAATAGCTGAAAGTGAAGAGTTCACAGGCAGCCCGCTGTCTGAATATTATGTGCCCATATTCTTTTACAAAGTTCAAGATGCTAGTTTGGCCCAAAGCAGTAAAAAATTAATAATTAATAAGATTCAAGCAGATACGTTCAACCAGCTTCAATGGGAGAAATCAGTGAAATGCTTTGGGAGAAGCTGTTCTCATGAGAATTCCAGGTGTGGTTGGACTTAATGAAAGGTTTGCATAATTGGGGCAGTTTTAGAACAACCCAGAAGGGGAAGACTGAGCTGGTCAAAACTAGCCCTGGAGGCAAGAACTTGACCCATAGCGGTAATAAATGGCATCATTTCTCTGAAGTCTGTGAAGCTGAGGATTTCAGCTTAGATCCTCAAAGCAACTTAATCTTTCAATCAATAAAAAATACTTCTCTAAATATCCTGGAGGAAATGGACCTTGGAACTTGGACCACAATTCACATGTTGTGTTAACATCTGCTCAGGATATGCCTTTTTGGATTCTTCTATAAAGAAGAACATCCTAAGGACTTGCAAACCGTTGTAGCTGGACTGAGTATCTCTCAGACCAATAAACAGACCTGTTTGATGAGCAAATAGAAACGTCTCGAAATATAATATATATAACTAGTAATCAAGTGGCAATTTTAATTGAAATAAAACTAACCGAAGTACATAACTGCAAAATATTACTCAATATGTGAACTGAATCTTAATGCTCTGGCACTCTGAGGGGTAAAAAAGGCAGCAAATGACTGCGAGTTCACCTACAACTGCCCATAACCTTGCACAGATGAATAAGCAGTGAGGTACCAGTCCAAATACTGTGTGGGCAGTGACTGCGTCTGGCACAGTGGCTGAACTCCCAGGTATTAACTGCACTTATGTTTTGTGCCAAAGGCTCACGTATCCATTCCTGAAAATGTGAATCGCATTATGTTCTACATTATAAAATTGCAAAATATTTATTAAGCTCTTCTCTCACAGCCTTTCCTACATGTTTTGTGTGGGCAACAAAAGGGAATTTTGATGCTTTTGTTTGGAAAAGGTGTCAACCCTGGTAGATTTAGCAAAAATTCTTTAAAAATGCCGGGGATGGGGGGGAAATAAATCTGAGTTTTACCCGTTTTGTGTGATCCTTGAAGCTTTGGGAATGGGAAATGCTGCAGGGTTCACCTCCCATACTCTGTCACAGTGTTCCTCTGTTCCTCACCATCTTTCTTTCAGCAAGACACTAAAGCTATTTCAGGTTATCTGACGCCTTTGAAAACAGTTGTGTATTTATCATAAGTAGAGCCTGTCAACATTGAATCAACAGATTTGCTGTTTAAAAATCATTTTTACACCATCCCTACGTTAGATCTTTTAGAGAGGCTGTCACTTTTCTGCCTTTCCCTGACAGGTTTCAGTGACATCCCGTATAGACTTTTTCCATTTGAGTTTCTGATAACTAGAACATCATTATAAGCGTTTAGCATGTCGACTACTTAAACAGTTTAAGATTAAAATTATTTTAAATTTCCACTCTTACATAACTGTGCATATTATCAGTGTTAAACTGTGAAATAGTTATTAATGATAACTAACAATAAGTAATGCCATCAAGAGCTCATTTCTCCAGCCAAAAGCA
Organism: Eurystomus gularis; assembly: GCA_013400335.1. NCBI lineage: Eukaryota > Metazoa > Chordata > Aves > Coraciiformes > Coraciidae > Eurystomus > Eurystomus gularis. Next base: position 583,218 of record VZZY01011873.1, on the reverse strand, counting down.
CTTGCTGTACATTTTCATGCATGCAGCCACTAACGACGTTGTAGTTCACAGGCTGGCTAACTTTTTCCAGTGATGGGTAACTTTTACTATTAATTTGAGTTAAATAATTAAGCCTGGGCAACCAAGAACATTTTTGAATCATCATTAAAGACACAAAAAAATACCTTTTAAGCAGTGTTTTAACTTGTGGTAAACAGCAGTCTTAGGAAGAATGCCGGTTTCTTTCTGCTGTGCGCCGATTTGTCAAACTGCTATTAAGAATTTTCAGTTATAAAAAAAATAAAAAAGTGGAGTGAACCTTTATTTTTTTCCTCTAATTTATTACGCTTGATTACGCAGCTGGAATGGGAAGGTAGCTGCTGTTTGTAGTTAAATAACTCCTCACAATTTCTTAAAGAAATGATCTTCAAAGCTTTAATGGGTCAGTGGCTCAAGTACAAAGGAAAGATTGATTTTCATACTCCCACTCTTTGTTCCCAAAGTTTAAAACAGACACGTTCTGGTAAATTAGTTTGTCTATGTTATTAATGGAAGAACTTATTAAACTCCCATAAATACATGGCGGTATCTTACTTAAAACACAGAATGCATTTGCTTTGAAAAAGAATACATGTTTAAAAGTAAACAGGGGTGTAATATTTTTATTTGATTTCAAAAATGCCTCAAAAGGCAGAAAGCAGGAGAATTGGGGGTTTGCAAAATATATTAGGTATGCATAATGATGAATGGCACAAAGAGCGTAGGCTCGAGTTGATAGAAAATACATTATTTGTGTTTAATAAAAAGCATTCGCATATGGGGTAAGTGGCAATTCTGTGGGGAGAACAACTACTTTAAGGAAGAAATATTGTTTGGGTGATATACTTCTTTTATGTAAGGCTCCAGTGTATGTTCCTTGGCTTAGTGGAGGGAGGTTATGTTGCTGGGGCAAAAAGGATCTTGGGGGTCAGGGCAGGGTTCAATATTGGCAGAGAAGAGAGTTGCTGTGAGAAAGATTATTCAGCTCCACGCAGGGAGCAGCAGTGCTGCTGCATGAGGGGAGTGTTCCTTGCCTGATGCAAACTTCCAGAGCTCCTTTTGCATCAGCTGAAGGTCTGCCCCAGGTCCGTGTCTTCTCCTACACAAGTGGAGACATTTCTGATATATTCTCATGACCTCTGAGGTCACTGAGTCTCCCCTGACGATCTGCCTGTCTGTAGAAGGATGTCTTACCACACTTAATCACTTTTTCTTTCACTCATCCAACAGTTTTAGTTCTCCCTATGAATAAATCCCCCACACTTCAGCAGTTCACAGGAGAGGACAGGCCCTCAGAAATGTTCCCAGTTGACCCCATCAACAGCTATAGGGGTTATTGTATCAGGTGGGCTCTAGTCAACAAAAAATTCACTACCAGGGCCGTTGTCAGTGGTGAAACTGCCCTTTGAACTTGAGCTCATGCCATTGCTGCCTGCTAATGGAGGGGGAAGCTGTCTGTGACAGACTATGGAGGTATTACCAGTGGGTCAATCCGCGAAAGGGAGCTGGTCTGCACGCTCCCCACTCCCACTGCAGGTTGTGGAGCTGAGCTCCTGCTCCTGCTCTGCCTGCTCCAAGTCCTGCTGATGACTCTCCTGCTAAGCTTTAGTCTGAATATCAGAGCTATAGGGTTAATTGTGGGAAGATGTAGAGCTTTTACTTGGATGATGATGTTGAGTGGGTGGGGAATGCAATATGGACTGCAAGGAAGAGGTCTTTCCCTATCCTTATTTTTTTTCACTTCACCAGGGACATCTGACATGGTCCCCAGTACAGTTTGAGAGGACATGAAATAATTGTGCTTCCTCAATACACCGTGGTCTGGGAGGAGCAGGGTGTGATCAGGATCCAGCCAGTATTACCCACATCAGTGCCCAGGGGCAAGGACCACCCTGGGTAGAAACACTCCTGGTAGAGCAGGCTGAGGGGGTGGATGGTCCCAGGTAACATTTTTTTGTCACAGTAGGCTGTTTCCTTAAAACATAAAAGCTTCACAGGAGTGATTTACACAGCCACTGCGAAATATCAGATTGGAGCATTCCTAGAAAGTCTTTTGGGCTCGGAAGTATTTTGATTTTTTAAAAGACATTTTATTTCAACCACTGTGCATTATGCATTCAAATTAAAAAAGAAAAAGGTCAAAATTCTAACAGATATAGTGAACTAATCAAAATATTTGAATCTTCTACTCCCTGTGTACTCATCCCTGTCTCCCTTTACGTTTATGGAAAATTTCCAATGTTTTGAATTGGTTCTGGAGCAGAAATGAAAACAAGGCTTCTTTTACTCCTTTAGTAGTATAATCTTGTGGTTCTCCGGTACGATTATCCTGACCAGTCCCAGTGAGACGGTTCTTTCAGAGACATGACAATTTCTCATTGTCATCCAACAGTTGTCCCTACCAGAAAGGGCTGAGAGGGGGATTCTACCTTGCTGCAGGAATGGGGAAATAAATCACAACGTGTGCTCCACAACAGCTCAGGGGAGAGCATGTAAACCAATGTGTCTGCCTCTAGTGCAAGTCACACGGGATCTCGGGGTACTCATCAAACCAACTTTTCTGCCGTTTGCTTATATATGGCCTCTGTAAATCACTCACTACAGGAAAACGCATCCTGTATACTGGGGATCAAATGTTTCATTGCCTCCCGGTGCATTGAAGCTCAATGTTGAAAGTGATTGAACTCTTTTCAGCTACTAATTGGAACACTGCTACAGCTCCTTTCTCCTTTTGGAGCTAGGTACCTTCCAATTCTAAGCCTCCATTTATTTATTCATGACTAGTCTAATACTTATTTCTTAATCTTTAAATATTGTTCTCTTGCTTATCCTGCGGTACTTCAGACAGCAGTGATACATCCTGAACCTCATTTTCCCCAAAGCTGGGCAAGTAAGAATACTTTCATCTTCCATCATAAAACATGATACATACCAGAGAATCATCTTAGTAACCCTTCTCTGCCTCCTTCCAGCTTGAATTGGTGTTTCTTAGACAAGGTGCCCAAATGGCCCCATCTTTGACATCTGACCATTCATTACATAGAATTTGTTATTTAGGTGGGAATAGGTATCGGCTGGGTAAAGGGGCTGTGACAGCAGAGAAGAGTAGGCCACTGACAATACTACCCGCTAGAGTTAATTTTAGCAATGAAGCTGAACGAAACCCCAGGGACTTTGAGAGGAGACAATACAGACTCCAAATTTCTCTTTGCATTGGGCTGACTGTGGAACTTCACATCAATGGGCTTGAGGAATCCAAATTCTGATTTCTGTCTAGGTTCATTTCTAGTTAACATGAATTGTACCAAGAGCTACACTTTCATGATAAAGAGGAAGGCAAAATAACATGGAAAATATAATTAGCTGTGAATACCACAAAAAAAAAAGTTTCTAAAATGATAACATCCACCTGCAGTAGTGATACTGAAACAAAACGCACAAGCCAAGCATTGTGTTGTAAAATATGTTCAATGAAAAGCATCTCATGGCTGCTTGTTAGGACAGTCAGAAACAGAAATTTGCAGGCATTGTTATCAAGAAATCTTTCACCATATTGTTGATTGTAAAAGCTCATAAATGGAAATTGGAGCTCATTTCATTTCACACAATCATGTGACAGCAAGCAGACTCCTATACCTGCTTGGGACCACAGGCTGGGGAGGACCACGCTACTTTCCAAAGGAATGATGACAAGATACTTCATGCCATTTGTTTTTAGCAGAACTCCCCATTTAAGTGATTCTGTTGCAATCGCTGATGAGGACATGACAAATAGACATCTCTGTCATGCCCTAGCAGGTACACAGAGTGGCTCACACATACCTTCTGTTTTGTTCAGCCCTCTAGACAACACCAGTACATCAGAAGGGCAAGCAGAGAGCTGAGACACGATTTGTCTGCAAGCAATTGTATGAGCAGCCCTCTGCCAGGGGGTAGGTGACAGCAAGGATGGCTGCTTCAAGTGTGCCACAAGATTTACTTGACTAGTAACTAAATTGGCTCCAGCCTTTGCTCTGAATTCTGGGTGCCCATACTCAGGTGGCCTTCTCAGGTTGAACTTCCTTGTCTTCAAGCAGTCAAGGTTTTCTGCAAATAAGGAAAGGCAATGACATGCTCAGGAGATACTGCAATAGAAAGAGGGGCAGGAAGCAAGTTAGATAGTCTGCTCTTCCAGTAACTTTGCCTTGCAGTGTTTTTTTTGTGGCCACACCAGAGAAGCCACCAGAAGAATATCTCGCCATGCCATCCCCGACCACTGAGCCCCACTTGCGACTCTGGTGAGTCCAGGGAGACATTTTTGCAGCCGCCAGCAAGCTGTTTGTTTTGTTTCATGGACCATTTTCAGCATCTGCTTTGGCTCTGCTCACTTGCAGAGCAGGCAGGGTCTGAGGGGAGCCCTCTCCGCAATAGAGCAGCTCCAGGGGTGACAGTTCCCTAGGCACCAGGGCTCTCCCAGGAAAATCTGGACAGGTTGTCAATGAAGAAAGCATCTGTCTCTTCAGCTTCCAAATGTTTAGTTATGAAGTGAGAGTGTAGTTCCCAGCTCTGACATTCAGAGGAATGCACTTTGCTATCTCACATACGCTGGGCACTGTCTAAGGGAGCTGTGGGTAGACAGAAAAGGAGAGTAAAATCTTTCTGGAGCATTTTCACCTTTTTACCAACAGAGGGATTTGAGAGCCTTTCTCCATCTGCAGTCTCTGGCAACGATGTAGCCACAGGAAACTAAGGTTGTGTGTGTATAGTAAAAATGGCCCTGTGGATGCTGTGTCGTGTTCAGCCAATGGTTTTACATACTGCACATTTTCCAGGAGAGGCTCACTGAAACGCAGGCTAAGAAATCTCTTCCAAGGCACCAGAGACATGGATCTAATGCTGGGCTGGATTGATCATCTGCTTAACAGCTCAGAGCTATGCACACACCAGTTTGGGTCAGGATGTCAAAAATAACATAACACGAGATTGAATTTAAATTGTATGGGGGTTATAAGTAAGCAGAATATTATTGTGATGCCTGGGTTAATATTTTGCTCTTTTGGAAAGCACCGTGGGATCATTAATGTGTGTAAGTGGTTAGGCAGGTGTTGCTTTTATATCTCATCTGTAAGGAAAAGCTTCCAAAACGGCATTGGCTTTTAACTGTGGGCTCTACAGAGAGATAAGATGCCACTTACAGACAAACCAACCCTGCTTTTCTAGCACAGGAAGTTTCCCCCTGTGACTGTGGCATATCCAAGGCTCTTCGGTCCACATTTCTGATCTGACCCACCCTAGTGCTCAATTCTAATCAGTTCATTTGTCCTAATATCTATTTATTGTTCCTGAGTATTTTAAAAAGGCAATAATCACACAGCTTGCTTCCTTGCTTTCAACTGTGCCAGAGAAATGGCTTTATTAATGCTGTGACTGTTGTGCTGTGTGTGTGTGTGCGAGCACGCCTATGCATGTGTGCTGAGCCCTGACAAGATTACAGCCGGAGATGGTCTGACTACAGGCTACATCCTATTTAGGCTTCTGCAAAGATTAGAAAGAGAAATCTCCCTTTTGTCTTTGAAGCATGAATGGATGCTGAGCTTTCAGCAGTCTGTAGACTGCTGCAATTCCTCTGAAAAATAACAGCAACTTTTAAATTAATGATTTACTGTTAAAACAAAAGATAAAAAAAATATGTCACTATCTGCACTCTCCTCTCCCCCTTCACCCAGCTGAACTGTACATGGATATTGGATCTCTTTTGTTGGCAGAAATTCTAGTAATCTCTAAAGGACGTGCTTTTTCTGCCTTCTCAGGCTACCTCACTGAAGAGAATTCCAAAGATTTCTGGAAAAGCTTTTTAACATAGGCAGCAGAGCTCCCCTCCTCATACCCCTTCCCCTAGTACCATTATAATTTACAGGATTCATATGACCATGTAACTACTTTGTGATTACATGGAAAATACCTTACAAATATATAATAATCACAAGTTCATGCAGATTACTTAGTAAATACATTTGAAGTAAGAAAATAGTTCAAAGATTAATTATCCCTCAGCTCACAGTATTTAAATTATTTCCCCCTAAATGTACAAATATATCTGTAGTGACTTCAAGGCTGGCGGAGAAGGGGTTATGATGGTTCTGATCTGAGAGGAAAAAATGAAATTTGACAGGCATGGATTATTTAAAGCATGCAGACGTGAGCCATATAACCATTACACTTTGATGCAAATCATAGAGGAAAGCACAGGAGAGATGGCCTGTACTGAGAAGTAGTGGACAAAGTTATGATTTCCTGCCATCGACTTGAAATTTAAACAAATAATCATTTAATGGCAGTGCAGCATTACATTCCTTGTGGCATGCATTAATGTCAGCATCTGGGACCAACATTTTGACAATTCTATTAAAATGCTTCACCATTCCCTATCTAACACCTGTTAGCTCTAATTTTCTTTCCTGAGACGTACATCAGTAGACAGTGTAGATTCCAAATCATTTATCACTTTTAAAGTGCTTCCATATGAGCTTTTTGGGGGGCTTATCTTGGCCTTAGGAAAACCTTTTCTGAATGTATTAAAATTCAGTACTTAGAGGGGGAAAAAAGTGTAGACATCAATGTTTCATAGCATTCATGTCTGGTAATTATTAGCCTAAATTATGGCTCGCACATGACTTAACAAAGTGGACCATGCATTTAAAAAAGCTGCTCACTAGACATGCACTGCTCAATATGTTCCAAGTTATTGAGATGTCAGTCAGTAATCATAAAGCAAACACCCCTCACTGAAAGGACCCTGCTAAGAGGGCTATGAGGCCTGGGGGACTACCTAAAAATGTCAGAAATGTTACAGTCTAAATGGATGACATCAGCAAGAGAACATGTGTTTAAAAACATATGCAATTAGCTAATACAATAAAATGCAAATCCTGGAGCACGACAGAGTGGAGGAGCAGTACCTAGGAAGGAGTATTTAAAAACAAAACAAAATATTCTGCTCTGGAAAATAAGAAAACATTCATACATATTTTTTAAAATATAGGAACCGTGAAAAATGATCACTTTGGTGTTTTTATAGCTGTGCATTGTGGAAAGAGGAAGAAACGTGTTATATCCCTTATCTACCCATGCATAATAGGCTTGATTATCATTATGTATGTTAAATCACACCCTGTGTTGCTCCTATCATGCAAAACAAGGTGTACTGTGAATTAATGCTGTATTTGTAATCTCTCACCTTTTACAACGCTGACCATAAGTTAATCAGCTTGTAGGGAGATGAGTGTAATGTGCAGTATTTTAGAAGTATTTGCCTTTACAATGTAATATCCTTACACGAGAGATAAGGCCTAACCTATTCCCACCAAGGTATATGGGGATTTTGCTGATGATTTGGGTGGGTAAAATAGTGGGTGCAGATGTAGGATTTACACCGTGGGCCTCTCCTGCAACAGTGCAATGTGATGTGATGGAAGGTGACATCCAGGAGAGCAAATAAGGGTACTTCGGACTGGACTGTCTGAATTCTTTTGAATACAAATTTTGCTTTTATTGTCTGAATCTGAAACGTGCGCATGAGTCAGCCACCAAAAACTTTTGAACATCTTTGGAGCCATTTGAAGAACGGGACTTCATCTCTCTGCAGTTTTTAAAGGCACGTGCAAAATGCATACAAACAAATTGCAGAAAGCAAAGCAGCTGGCAGCAGCTAGAAACATAGACATCTGTGGGCGGTTTAAAAATGTCCATCAGCGCGCAGATACCCACCTTTACTTTCACACGTCTGCTGTTTACTAAATAACATTTCAGCAGTTTTCATCTTATAAGGAAAGTGTTTGAAACTTGGAATAAGTGCACTTAATTAAAGGAAGGCTGTGAAAATGTGCACTAATCTGATATGACTAATAGCAAAGTGCATGAAATTGCTAATTAGAATTTCATTAAAGGTGCTGCTTTATCAGACTGTGAATATCACAACCTTTAAAATTCTTTCAGGAAAGCTTAATTCCTTTTCAAACAGAAATATTCTTTAAAGACATTTGATTTGTTCTGAAGGAATTTGTAGCTTAGACTGAAACATAAAATGTTGCCAATATTCCACGGGAGTAATATTTGAATAAAAATATGTATCAGGTACTTTCTTTCATCAGACAGATGAATAATTTTTTTGAAAATATTATTGTTCAAATAAAACAATCAGCTAAGAAAAATAAAGTTTAATCTTTAGATTATTTCAAGCTTGATTTGTTTTTATGCCTATACGGTAATATTTGATACGTTTTTGCTTTAAAAGAGGAAAGAAATAAAAAGCTTGCTTCAAAAGTAATGTATGAACAATAAAAAATACAGCTATGAATGTAACTTTATAAAAATACATAAGGTTTTGGATGTCCAGAAAGAGGAAATTAATTGTCTGCTTTGATTTTAAAAAAATACATCAAAAACTAATATTCTTTGTGAAGCGTCTTCTAACATCTTAAACAGAAAATTTTAAAAAAAATCTATATTTTTTAAAGTGTTGTTGGAGAACATCCCAGACTTTGCACAAATACCTTTATTTCTATGCTTATCTAAAATATTAACTCATTTAACCTCTTTTTTCCTCCTTGTTAAGTCTTGAAGCTTACTGCTTTTTATTTATTTTATTGCCCCCCGCCTCTCCTGTCTGATGACAGAGTATCTCTCCTCAGATTTATTGGTAATTTTGGGAACATATTCTGCCATCAGTGATTTTATTTGCAGCTGAACCTTTTGCCCAGTCATCCCTCAGATTTGCCTTCCTCTCATTGCTTTTGATGGGGCAGTTCCAGGCTTCAGCAAGGCACTGAACTGCAGCAAAGCCCCTGTCACGCTGCTGGGATGCAGCAGCAAAGCTCATCTTGCTTTCAGGGTCACTTTTGCTGGGGTAAGAGCTATTGTCCATCAGATTTTGGCCCCTAACACTTAGGAAATGCCCTTCTCTATATAGGGTACAATCCTTCCTCCATCAGAGCAGCTTCCTGGTGCCAGCAAAGGGCTTTCTATCACCAGGTCCATAGTGATTTCATACTCACAGATCGTACTTTTGACAAAATTCTCATTTACTCATGTGTCACACTGCAATTTTTTGGCCTAGCAACCAGAGGTTTGCTTGCATAAGCAGAGCAGGATGGGGGCTTAAACAGCTTTGTTCCTTTTTAGCTTGAAATTCAAGTTTACCAGCATAAGTAAGGCTTTCAGCGAAACTAAGGGTCATTGAAGCAGCTGAAGTTTATGTATATTAAGAAACAGTCCATCAAGGCTCCCCATTTTGGACTGTAATTATTGTTATTAATATTAGCAAAAAAAAGATGTACTTTTGCTGGAATTAAGTATTCAGAGCACATTTTTAGAAACTCAAATTAAAAACTAATCAATGCAAATTTACATGACAAAAAGATTCTTGGAAATGGATAAAGAGTGAACAGAAGAATCTTTACTTAGGAGATATTATATTATTACTTTGAGCATTTTTAAAAATCACATGTCAATTACAGTTTGGTGTGATTTCAGCTCTTGTTATAGGTATTTTTGTGCCAGTAGGTATTTTATCAGTTGGACAAAGCAACACATAAAAGTCATTTCAGCTTTCTTCATAAATATGCCAACTTTCTTTATGTACATGTGCTTTCTACAATAAATACATTGATAAAAAATCAGTCTAGACTCAAATAAATGAAAATTATGCTTATTAAATCTAATGTCTGGTGTCAAAAGTCAGGTGTCAATCTTACCTATCTTACTTCTAAGCAAGGCAAACAAAGCTGCTAATTATAATATTTAAGTTTAAATATAGAATTATTGTTCAAATACAGAAAACAATGGCGTGGTTGTTCTTTCTACAGCTATATGATTAAGACTACTTATGTCTCATTTTATGCAAAATAAATGACACATGATTGTGATTTAATTCACACTAAGTAAATGTCTACAGGGATTTATGACAAGAAAAGCAATAACAATCCATACCTTGTTACTTGTCAATAACTGCATTCAGAACAGTAGGGAGTAGTGAAAAATAAATAAATGCTTGGAAAACCCCACACATACACAGAAGAAGTAGCGTGCAATAATTTACATCACGTTAATCTAAGGCTGCTGGTTGTAATACAGCAAGTGTTATAAATTAATGTAGTTCTGAACTATTTCGCCTTATTTTATTCTCCCTTTTACAATGCCACCACTCCCAGATTCAACGTGCCTCCATCCCCATTGCTGGCAACAAGATTAGTGCGCTCCATAAACATGACGAGCTGCGTTTAGTAAACTGTTTGCTGAGCAAAGATAAGATGCTGACATTTACAATTTTGCTCTTCAGAAATTATAAGATGGATACGTTTTCGTGTGCAAAGGAAAACAAGAGCAGGAAGAGGCACCGGTCGCTCCTGCTTCCCGCGGTGAGGCGAGGCGTGGGTGGTTTCCAGCCGGCAGCCAGTGCCGGCAGGGAACTGGTGAAGGTGGAGTTGAAGGCTTGGCCTCCTACATGACCACATCGATCCAAGGTGGGCAGGGGATGTCCCTGTCACCCTTCTGGTTTTGACCGCATAAAGTAATAAGAGGAAAGTCTTGACGTGTCTAGTTAAAAGGAGATTCGGGGGCACCTGCCACCAGTGTGCCGTGGGGACCCATGGGACCAGCCCCGAGCACCTACCCTGGTACACCACAATGCAAACTGCTGATTTTTTGAGGTGAGATAAAAAGCCATATAACTTCTTGGCAGGATTGCTCACCCTGTGTTGATCATGGAGCATGATGTGAGGCTCTTTCCAGGTTTAAAAGGAGAACTTGTTTGGAGGTTGACTTTAGCAGGTTGTAGGTGCAGGAGTGATGATGAATCTGGCTTGGGGTAATGAAACCAGATTTATTTGCAGGATTTACAAAGTTTGCACTGGTCTGACAGAAAGTTGTCTGCTTAACTCCAAGGAATGTGTGTACTCATGCTGTGGCCAGGGTACCAATTTCCACAGCTCTGTACAGCTCCGCTCAGCAGCATGGAGGAGTTTTGTTCCTTTGCCATATTGATTCAATGTTTGGCCTGACAGACAAAAATCAATCACAAACAAATATATCTGGTTCTACCTTTTTATTACCCAGCTTCTGCTCACTAGACTTCACTGAGACCCAGTAGCTCATTACATGGAAGCCACTCTCCTAGAGGGACATACAGCCTCATGTAATCTTGAGACACATGCTGTGTGATGATCCCAAAATGGTAACCACCACAAGGTCCAAGAAAGCACTACTCCATTGGCCCTTATCACTTAAAGTACTGCAAGTGTGGCTTTTAATGGAAGCCACACACCTTCTGAAGGCCTAATAGATTTCACTCCTGTGCTCCACTAAAAGGCTGGTCAGAAAAGATCAGAGATTTCTTGTTCTTCCCTGCAGTGGCAGAAGCATTAAATCTGCTAATTATGTTTATAGTGAGCCACTATTCCTACATCTTTTGTTAGAAGTGATGGCCAGCAGCACAGAAGTAGTGAAGCAGTGAGAAGGAATAAGCAGGACCAAACGTAAACTTTTGAGGCCTCATGGGTTATCCTCAATTCCTTTGAAAATCTTGCTTTCTTTTTTCCTTTATCTTACATTTTCTAATTCAACCTCCCTCTGCATCTTGTCTTTGGTTTGCTCCTTCTTCTCTTCTTCCTTTGTGTTTCTTTCCCTCTTGTTTTTATGCTTTCTTCCACATCATCTTACGTCTCATCCACTACCTCTGTTTGTCTCAGGCCTGATGGTTTCCTTCTGTGCAAATCCAATGTGCTTTTTTTTCCTCTTCCTTAGTCCTTGCCACATGCAAGGGGCTTTGCAGTTCTCTTCCTCATATAAACATATACCTCCTAAAACTCATAAAAATATTGATGCTGATCAAGTTCACTCAATGAGTCACTTCCCCTGTTGTCTTTGCACTTCTCAAGACAAGCCTCTTTTGCTAATTTGTGTGTAAAAAGTAAAGCAGCCTGGTGTTTTTAGAAGAAAAACTAAGAGAAGAGAACTTCTTTTCCCCACCTTTTGCTGCATATAGCTTGAAACTCCAGCTCTGCACACAAATTGCCAGAATCTGTATTGTTTTATCCTAACCTTTATAGGTAATCCCGAAAGCCTACCTAATCAATTGAAGATCATAAAATATTAGACTTAATACTGCAAAGTGCTGCTTTATAATTCACATAACAAGCTCCTAAATAATTCAAATAGCAAACACATCCTGCTACTCAGCGATGGGAGGTTGTTTAGATCAGCCGGAGAATGTCAACACATGCCACATCTCACAGATCTACCGGATTTCAGGAACCCTATTAACTTAATTGCTGGTTTCTGACAGCAGAGAGCATGCTGGGAGCAGGGTGATCTTTATTAGCCTTTTGGGCATTTGCAAACATCAGCCATTTTGCCCCTACTTGTATCTACCAGGCACAGCATGGAGGATGCAAATCGAATTGTGAGACAATAACCGCTGTTGGCACCACCTTTGCATTGGTTTCATTTGTGAATTAAAAGAAAGGTTCTGATGTCAATTGTTTTGCCTGTTAGATTTATGTGTAATACCATATATGTGTATATATATTGTAAAAGTCTAATAAGAACAATCAATTACATCATTTTGCACTGTATATGTAGCACACATAAAAAGGTAATCAAACTGTGGTGCCTGACTTCGTGATGGAAGTACTTTGAAAGCTATAAATAGACAAGAAGGTTGAGAGTAAATTAGCAACACAATAAAATTTTCATTAGGTACCTGCCTCATAGTCTTGATGTGCACAGGTGCTTTTTGTTCTTGGATATCTTTCAGGCCAATGTTTTGATCTGTAAATACCCCAAACACTCTTTTGTTCATCATTTTCATTTTCTGGGTCTATTATTTAAATCTCTACTGATGTCAAAGAGTCCTAGGAGAGAAAGAGGAGGGGGAATAAGAAAAAATCTCTAAAATAATTCGAGATGAAGTTCTAACTATCCATTCCTGGCCTGATACAAGCCCCCTTGAAGTAATTTAAGAGTTTTGAAGATAATTTTGTGGTCTTTGGCTCTCATGTGTAGCTCTATTAAGTCTACATATTATGGACCACCCAGTTTTCAGCTGGTGTGTCAGCTTCAGTGTAATCATTCTAGCTAAAAATCTTATTCAGATACAAATATATAGGGAAGTGAAATTATTTAACTATATAAATCAGTAAATATTTCTATTATCCATAAAACTGTGTGCTTTAATCACAGAATCAACAAACAGAGTGTAGATAAAAAACCCAGTTGCATTCAACAGAGTTGTAAGTATGATGCAGAACTCAGTTACTTTTCAGAAATCAGCCGGTGTAAAAAGAAAAAAACAGTATTTAAAAGTCAGTTCACTATAGGCATGGAGAAGTATCTCTTTTGCCTACACTGGACTCATCACAGACTCACAGTTTAATTTTTGCAGGAGTCCATGGAGCAGTGTATTTCATGGCTTATCTCGTCATTAGCCACCACAACAGCGGCCAGTGTTGTCGCATAAATGTTACAAACACATTTCCCAGGCATAGCTGATATTCTTTGGAGTCAGTACTACACATCTGAGGTGTATGAAAAATTCTAAATTGCATTTGATAGCTCCCAAATTGACTTGTTTCATTTAATTAAAAAAGCCATTTTAAGAGTAAGCCAATTCACCAAAAAATTATGACTCCTCTTTGATGTCCATGTGTGTATAAATATATATGTATATGCATATATATGTATACACATCTGGAGGAGTATATGTTGTATATTGCTTTGAAAGACTCTAAGTGTGGAAACTGTAAAAGGCTAACAGAATTTTCAGTTCTCTAAAGATAGGGACATTGTGAAGATAGGACCATCGCATCCTGCTCCTTCTGATACATTTGAAAACAATTGTTTTCCCATCAGGGCATAAGACAGAAAACACATGTCTTACGTTTCCCATTATGCCAAAATACAGTACTTTTGTATTGCAGACAGTCTGTGTGAACCCATGAGTTTAAGACCTTTCCAATTGCTAGAAACAGGAATATAGAATCATTACTTACTGCTGTATCATTGGGCATTGAATAACTGCAAAGGTGCAGGCATCGAAACAGCTACCTCCTAAGTGCCTTGACATACCAGTCTGATATATATTTTACTAATTGAAACCTTTTCACACAGATCTTGTAGTTGAAAGGTACTATAATAATGCTCTATTTGGAAATATCCCTTTAAAAACAAAATTCATCAAGTACTTTCATGTCCCTGAGTGGTTACTTGAGAATTGAGCAGCAGATGCAAAATTCCCACTGAAGTGCCTCTCTCAGGCACTGGACATGTATGAAATGGGTAAAGTGTATTACAAGCCCTCTTTACCAGTGAGTCAGCGAGGGGTTTAAGGCTGGGGATTCCAGCCTGCTGCCATCCAAAAGCTAGGTGGCAAGCTGAAATCTTGCATGTTCCCTTCTGTAGTTTTCTTTCTCCACTGCAGATAACATAAAAAAAAAATCAGTTTAGCAACATGCATGCACTGCAACCATGTTTGATGTCTCATGAAGGATTCATCTGTGCATATTTTGCTGGAGGAAAAATGTGTGTTATTTATCAAATATGCCTGTCTCCTCTCCAGGACTGCCAACAATAATGTTATGCAATGTTACAGAGAAAGATGACAAATCGCTGGGTCTCCTGCCAGTAAGTGATCTGTGATAATGCGGAGAACTAAATATAAAATCAGGAACTGGAGAGATGCAGAAGTTATGCATCTTTTGGACTGCTTCATAGTTTACTAGAAAGTAAAGAGTTCTGAAGCTTCGACTTCAAGAAACTGTGGGCTGTGGAATCTAAAATATTAGGCACCCAGCAGAGGTTTTATATGGTAGTTACCCCTAATCTCAGAAACATCTGTTCATTTTTGAAAGTAAATCTGTACACAGTTTACATTTCAAGGAGGGTCAGATTCCATTCTTCAATTTCCTTTTTCTGTGTGTGCATGTGTATCATTTATTGTATTCGCAATCAGTGCGGGTTTTATCCCCGCTTTATTTTTCTTCCTGGTGCTGCCTATTGCCTTGAAATAAAACTGGCTCATTTTCCAATCAAGTCATATGTAAATGAAAATGACTCCACAAGTGTCAGCATGTGATATTCCCCTCTTTGTGCAAAACTGGGAGCACCCCGAGCAGTGTGAAAAATAAAATACCTTCTGGAGAGAAGGGAAGGGATTTTCCTTGTACTTGGAAGCTGCAGGACTTCCAGGGCACATCAGCCAATTGATTACCCATTCAGTCTACTTTGTTTCCTTTCATAGCACAAACAAGATTTATGACAATTTAGAGCTGAGATGACGTTTTGAAGCTTCATTTGATTTTTCGGCTTCAAAGAAGGAAGACCTCCAGAACAGAGGCACCGGTTTCTTTCCACATAGAATTGATTTTTCTGGAGACAGCTCTTCCATTCACCAACTTGACTGGAGGCCCTTTTTCGAGGAATGCCTTCCCAGTAATTCAAGGGCTGGCAATGAGCACAAGGAGATGTTACCTCCTAAGTTTCTTTCTTTTCTCCTAACCATTGGTGTTGGTGTCCAGATTGCCCAAGGCACTGAGGATTTGTTTTTAAACAAATTTTCAAAGTAGTCAGTCTGGCTGTCTGACAGCTGTAGAAGGATTGTCTCTCCCATTTCAGTTTAAGCTGCAAGAAACAAACAATAAATAATGCTGGACGATCATATATTTGGTTGGTTATCAAAATGGATTTTCTTCATATTAACACAGCAGCTCAACATAGCAGAGAGAAAAGAAGAACCTGTTTACACAGGCTTTCTCTTTTTAGAGCACCTAATGAGTGCTGCTGTAGAATTACTGCTGCTCCAGGTACCCAGACCCTGTGGGTAGTTCTACAGAGCATCCCAAGTACATAAGGAGAAGAACAGAAACAAAATCTTTGTGTGAGAAATCACTTAATTAGTTTTGGTTGTTTAGAATTTGCTTGATTGCTACTTTCTGGTGTGGCAGTGACATGGAAGTTAATAATTTTGTGAAGTTTTAAGGGCAGGTAATTTTGAACAGCAAGACAGAATGTTAAACTGGACTGCTGTGTGCATCTGCTGTGGAGAGCTGACCTGTCCTGTTAAGCAAACAGATTGTTGAATTATGGTTCTTACCAGCATTGGCAGCTTTATTCCTCATTTCAAATTATAGCAATATTGGCTGGAGTTCATGAGCTTCTGAATCACTATAGCTAGATCCAAGTCTACTGGAGTGGATCAGCCCCTTCAGGGCTGGTGCAGACAGACACAGGTGATTTTGGTTATCACTGCTATGTTTGGCTCTACAAACCAAGTGTGTGTTGGTGCAAGTACATTGAAAGTATGACAAGACTGACT
Organism: Eurystomus gularis; assembly: GCA_013400335.1. Classification (NCBI taxonomy): domain Eukaryota; kingdom Metazoa; phylum Chordata; class Aves; order Coraciiformes; family Coraciidae; genus Eurystomus; species Eurystomus gularis. Next base: position 566,855 of record VZZY01011873.1, on the reverse strand, counting down.
TTGCAGTTCGAAGTCCCTAGGCCATAAAGAAACCAAGCCCTACCCAGCACCCCCTCTCCTGACTGTCAGCCATTGGGTTACAGTAGATGTGAATCCACATGTTCTCTGCAGCTAAACATTGATGAAACTGTAAGATGCTGTGTTTGGCAGCAAGGAGAGGTACAAGTAGGTATAAACTTCTCACTCCTGGCCTTTCAAACCACTCTGTCTTTCTTGTTTTTCCAGCAGCCTCCTTGGGCAATATCAGACGAAGGACAGAGCTTGTAAATCTTTGCCTGCAGGAACTTAGAGATGTAGGAACAAATGCTAAGAATGCTCAGGCTGTAGGGAAAGGCCTTGAGGTCCTTCAGGATTTTAGCATTTGTCCCCGGAAGCTTTTTGGAGACAAGACAAAAATATTTGGCAGTATTGAATGATACTCAGATACTGCAGAGCAATCCAGAAAAATGAGTGTTGATTTACCTGTTTCTCCCTGAAGAGAAGGAGGGGACACACAAGGGAAATGAGATGTTGTTTTTCTTGATCAAAGGCCATGGCGAATGACTGCAGCAAAATATATCAGCTTTCATGTTTTGTGTAGCTGCTGAGATGCCTGATGAGAAATGTAGGAGTTTGGTGGTTCTTTGACAGCTCTGGGACCTTGGAATCATGTTTACAGGGAACCATTGCAATGATAGGCAGGAACTGTCAATTTAGACAAACTTGATCACACGTGAGCTTTTTTTTTCCCTATTGATTGTACTATTGCACATTTTAGAGCAGGTAACTGATTCCCTCATGCAAGAAGATGTTCCTAGCAGAGGTTTTCAGTGATAAATATTTCATATATTGGAAGAGGAAAGAACAGAGTCAAAAGAACATATCCTCATTGCATCTGTATGATTAAAAGGAAGCTGTTTTATTTCTAATCCCCACTCCTCCCTGTTGTTCCTAGTAACATGTTAACACACTCCTGATACAGAGATGATTCTCTATTAAAATCATGGGCCTGAAAACCAAAATGCAGAAGCACTCCTGAATCTTGAAAAAGGCATTTCTTGTTTGAATGAAAAGTATTCAGATCGGTTGAAATACTTTATAAATGCTGTAAAGAAAAATAAGGCCTTTTCTAATGCTCAGGTTTTCCTTGGGCAAAGTTAATTTTGGGAGAAATTTCCTCATGAACAAATCTAAAAGAAATATTTCTGCTTAACGACTGTCAAACCCTTGTTATGGACATACAGTACTGTATGGAAAAGAAAATTGATGATTTTCTAGACGCAAACTGAAAGAAAATATTACTTCTTAAAAAAAGGTCTCATAATTCCAAAGTTTTCTAAGAATTCCTCATGTTTTTGTAGGCTGGATAAGGAGAGCTCTGGATTAACACCGGTTTTACAAAACCAAACCCAGATTAAGAAGGTTGATGAGAGCAATGTAAAACCACCTCAGTTTGCTCAAAACTTTTATCTGTTCCCCCTTCTACTCTAAACTTTTGTGGATGAGATAAAATAGAAACTGAATCCAAACAAGCTGGTTTTGCAAAAGCTCCTCAGCTCTGCTCTAAAAATAAGATTAAAGAAATCCCCTAGGCTGCAGGAGATGACTTTATCTTGTTACATTGCAAACCTCATTCCCTTACTTTAAATCTTCTTCTCTCTTACTAAAGATAACTAATAGGGATGCTGAGAACCATTGTATTCTGTTGACATCTTTAAACATAAAGCAAGCTATCAATATCTGGCTTTTGAGGGGTCTCTCTGCTACTGTTCTCAACTACAAAAGTTTATACTCATATCATTATGAGAAAGAGGTATTTCTACACATACTAATGGAATTTGCTTTTGTGAATCTTATTGAGGAACACAAGACACCGAGGACATTATTGTGCTGTGATTTCCACTGGTGTAACACCCCTACCTTCAGCAGAATTACATGCGATTTTCTCTATACTATCCTAAAGCAGGCAGGGGTCCAGAGACATGGGGGTAGGACACGGACAGGAAACAAAATTCTGTGCCTTTTTAAGATCATTTATATAAATGATATACGTTTGTTAAAATCATGTTGTATTACAAAAGAAAATTATGATATGGTGACTTTCCTGGAGCTTTATTTTCTTCTGTGTGAGGTGAACTTAGTGTGGCAGGTCTAGACATCTGTCTGGACGTGTCCTGCATGTTGTTTATAGGAATTCTTGTTTCAAAAACAGTACTGATGGTAACAGTTTGCATAGAGCTGTCAACATGCAGGATTCTTGGCAAAGAAATATCTGGCAAGGAGGGAGGAGGCAATTTTTTTTTTTTTTAATTTGCTCCAGTGAGAAGTTAATGCAATGACTCTAGATTTGTAAATACCTGAGATCAGACTCTGGCTCAAGGATCTCTTCTACAGCTAGAACTTACTGAAAGTGCTGACCGACACAATAACTTAATAAGGATCAACTAAAATCATTTAAGTCTCTGAGTACTTTCCCTGATGATGTTTTTCTTTGCTTTTATTTAGCCTGGCATGATGAGTCCATTTCACTATCTGACACCCTGTGGGCCAAGTGCATCCCTGTTGTAACGAGATCTCTCATATTTAGAGAATTACTTTGGGATGAATGTGGTCTCCTGTGTTTGCACTAAGTATAATACAGACACTAAACTGTGGATTATCATTTCCTAGTGGGAGATCTGTGTCTTGTGATGAGATTAAGAAGGATGCAGCTGTGACTGGGACCAGTTTGGCTAAGTTGCCCTAAAAAAATTTAACTAGAGTAACTTTGGGTTGTGAAAAACTGGCTGTGCGCTATGTTCAAGAATAAGCTCCCACATAAAATCCTTGCAAAGCATGTGCAAAGCTCCTTTGTGGTAAAACAGAGCTGTTTTGACTAGCCATATATGTTTCCTGTGTAAATCCGCCACATCCTGGTCTATGGCTCACTTGCATATCAAGTTTTCATGTGAGTCAGATTCCCAAGGCATCTTTGCAGAATAATAAAGTCATACATGACCATGTAAACGATACCCCTGCAAAAGCCCCTTAGTCTTCTTTTCAAAGTTACTTCCAAAACCAGATTTACACATTCCAGTTTCAAAAGCTGCTCAGATAATTGCCAAAAGAAGAGTGCTCCACTACACTCATCTCTAATTAGTAAAATCTGACTTTTGTCTTCCTGTGACAATAGCTTTGTGTGTCTGAGAAAAGGGGAGGTTTATAGGATACCGGTGATATTTATTTTTATATGGCATTTTTTCATCATTTTAATACAACTAAATTAAAGGTAATATTTCTGTTCGTTGAAATCATAATTTGTGCATTCCTTTTATCATTACAATCCCCGAGAATGTGGAAGATACAAAATCAGTATAACACATTAGCAATAGATAATACAGTCTAAATAAACATAATAAGCTTTCCTATATGTCTCTAGACCAAGCCTTATCTAAAAATACCCTAATGAAGCTGAACCATCCAATTAATTGTTTCTTGGAGGAACCCCTTATTAATGACATTGCAGTGAGGGAAAAACATTAATTATTGGACACAGTGGGATCTTTTACACTCTGTCTAGTCTGGACAGCACCAATTAATACAACAATAATTATCAGCTACCACGGCAGGTTGGCTGAGCAGAGCTCCTATCTGCTGATTGGGTGGGGAATGTGGGACAGCTCTCGGGCTGTGCAGATTTCTCAGACTTCAGCCTCTTTTATTTTTTGCATTGCTATGTGAAAACGGAATCCTAGAGATATTAGAGCAGGTGGATTACTCTACTGAGGCAGGGGCTGATCCTACGAGAAGGAAAGCACAGGTGCCATCATGTGAGAAATGCCATTTTCTCCTTCATCTCCCACCCACCTGCTGTCTGACTGTCTGTTGTTTGAGATTTAACATGATCACTCTTTTGATAAGGTGAGTATGACAGTGCAGGCCTTTAAAGTTGTCTGTTTGCTCACTCCCTTGTCCTCTCTCCAGCTATCTTAAAATGACAGTTTACAAATGCAGAAGCAAATGTTGACATGATTTATTGCTGGCACTATCGCTACAGTCTTGAAAGCAGAATACCTATTCTCGATCAAATTCAACCTGAGGCAAACACCAAGTATGGGAAACTTCAGCTTGAAAGGTTAAAGTCTGCAAAAGTTATAAGCAAGTGACTATAGGGGGAACAATGGAAAGTGTTAGACAACCTGAATAACAGGCATTACTACTCCACTGCCTATAATAATAATAATTCACCTTTTATCCATTGAAGATAAAAGGACACAATGTGGGAAAATTAAGCTGTATAGACATCTTGGGATATCTCATCTGAGATCACACACCACTTCTTTCTTGTGGTTATCACGATTTTATCAGAGCCACTTTGAAGTCTATATAGCCTTATATCTCAGTTATCTACATTTCATCCTGTATGTATTTATTGCAGATGGGCCTAAGCTGTTAAATTCAGATCCAAATCCAGATTCTGATTTTGAATTCCCTGAGGTCCGTAGCTAGCTTGAAGCTAGGGCTTTAGTTTGGAATCATCTCTATTTATGGGTAAGAAAAAGGTGTTTAATGTATGCTCTCCCAAACTGCATAGCTCTATATATGTGCACACAAAGTTACTCTCACTCACATGTAAATCTAGCAAAAACAGAACATGGCTATGTAATTAAAAGATGCCTGCACTGTTATTCATATTTTAAAGAAGAATAAATTTATAAATGAGCCTTAGCTTTGGCATTTCATGATCTCTGACTACTTTAGAACCCTAAGGAGCTTTTAACCATGCTTTAACATATGGAGCTCCAGCACAGAGCCAGACACCCTCAGCTCTCCCGTGCGTACAGGTCATAACTATGGACAAACCGTGTATTTTACAGATCTTCGTGCACCAGAGCCTGTTTTCCTGTGTTACCTGTAGCCTTGACTCCAGCAGCAAGCAAACAATGACACAGATGTAAATAGGGTTATAGAAAAACAGGCTGCCACTTTATTTAAAACTCTAGAGGAAATCCCAAGAGGAATGAGTGTCCCCTTCACAGGGAAGGGACACCAACAAGCTACACGAGGAACAAACTTCCCTTGTTCTGAGACAAGGCTGTGTAGGATAAGCAAGCCCTCTGTGTCTAAAGGGAACCAGAAATGCTTCTACCTTTTGCATAATACTGATGTGCTAATTAGGGCACTGATATCCTCAGAGGGCAAGCTCAAATCTGATGATATGTACAAAACACACACTCTCCTCTCTCTCTCACACACGCAAAGGCAAAGCACAATCAGACAGACAGTGGAAGGAGAAATCAAGCAAAACAACTGCAGAAATAGTGTAACAAATGCACGTCCGAGAGATCAGGTGGTATTCCTTTGTCAGCATGCTGGCTGGTTTTATGGAGTTACTCTACTATCCAAACATTACCATTTGCTTAGTGACTTTCTTACCATGCTGTACAGGGACAAAGCAGACTTGCTCTGGTTTTTTCGCTCTTCATATGGTCACTTGATTAAATGGTAACGTATTAATTATACAGTAACTTAGAGATAGAATTTACAGTGCTATCAGTGTACTATCGTAACAGCCTTTCCCTGTTGTTTTGTGATTTGAAGCATTTTGTACTAACATCTCTTTCTCTCACTCTTCTCTATCACCTGGGCTTCCTAAATGTAATGAGGTGATAAAATGCTCTCCACTAGGGATAATCCATTTTCCCAATATAACTTAATTCCTTAAAGCTTCACATCTGGAAGAGACTTCCAGAAACTACATCTCAGCACCAGGGAGCTGGCATTTCCAACTCTGAAATACCATTCCTTGAAAATAAAAACCCTTTGTCTGACTAAAGACACATTGTGTCTGGAAATGTTGAAGACAAGACATTTCCACAGCAAATGTTTATTTCTGATTATAAATATCCTGCTAAAATTAATGAGCACTAATAAAATATCAGTGAAACTGGATACATGTCATTATGTGCTAGAACCAAACATGTATTTCTTCCTTCCATAGACCCTGGAGCTTCTAATTTAACATTGTAAATATGATGTAACACTTCTGTCTGCAGTAAATCGTAAGAAGGGACAGTTTTAAAATGATGCCTAAGCCTTGTTGCAACACATTTCATCATCCACAGAACACAGGAATGCTACAGAGAGACAGTTTATCAGGAAATCTTAAAAAAAAATTACTCATTGGTAGCGTCACCCCACAGTTCCATTAACACTCTCCAAAACTTTTCGTGCCGTACACCACCACCTGTCAGATCGTGGATAAGTAAGTAACTGAGGGGTCAGCTCCTGAAATCCCCTAATTTAACAATTCTCAGGGCACCCCAGAATCTGCAGAAGCCAGACTCTGCCCTCATGCTATCAGATCATGGGCAGATGCATCAGAGTCCAAAATATGGTATGTGCAAGTGTAGGACCACTAATTTAAACCAGTTTGGTACTCTGGGATTTAAAAAAACCAACTCAACCAGTCCATCTGCACACTTCCCTCTTCCCCATAAAAATGGTCCTCAACCTTTTTTAGTCCAGGCCTTGCTTTAGTCTATGAAGTACATCATGCTCCAGAGAGGAGGACGGATGGGCTGGGAGGGGAAGGAGAAAGGAAGGATCACAGGGAAAGCAGAATAAGGGTGGATGAAAGGAGGGAACCGTGTCATACCTTATTTGTTGGTCACACTGCAGCAGAGGCTGAAAAGGGGTGGTAGAAGTTCTCCCTCAACATATGCAGACTGTAAAAATCATGAAAAGAGTGTGTCAGAGACACTGTTTAATGGCATCATCACCAAGGTGTGAAAGAACACTGTAGGATTTCTTAGTACATATTCTGCCAGCACCATTAACCTTCTAGGCCAAGATAACAAAGATAACCCACGTTCACATATTTTCCTCTGGTCCACAGTTAGAAATGAAATTATTTGACGGTCTGGAAATGCTGTGCTGATAAGCATCCAGATTTTTAAAATTCTCTTCCTTTGATCTCCCAAGCAATCCAACCTGTTCCCAAAAATCCCCCTTCAGATCAGACCTCTAGCTCACACACAACAGTTATTTCCAGTAATCCGTAAAAAAAGGGGAAAAAAAGAGCTCAAACTAGGATTATGTCGAGAGAGTGATCTAGAAAATAAAAAAAAAAATCCTAAAGAACTATTTTAAATTGTAGAGAGGAAAGTTTTCATCAAATCTTTTATAAAAAAATAGAAAATGGACTGATGAAAAAATGTTAATAAAGAAAAAAATCTTTGTAAAATACTGGGTTTTTCAAATATATGTAGCTTTTTAATTTCAGATTATTCATTTACCTCAGGTACCTGGTAACCTGTCTCATGGCCGACACTGTAGCTTCATTAGTGGTTCTGAGGCAGAGTTAACTTAGAGAAAAGTCAACTTACAGCAAAAAGAGAGTCTGAGACAGGGACTGAACTGAAGAAATTGGCTTTGTCTTGTTCACCACAACTATTTTTTTAGACACAAAACATGAAAGAATTTCTATTCCTATATAGAGAAATATCTTAAATAAAGCTGAAATGTAGTGAAAAGGCCATCAAATACCATGTTAACTTAGTGAATAACAAAATCTGACTCAAAATTTCTCATATTTTAGTTGCCTGATTTTAGCAATGAGCCACAGTATAAACAACAGCAACAATTATTTAGTTTTCTTTTAAGAAGTCTCATGCCATACCCAAAAGACTGTTGTTCTGTCTAGTTAAACACTCATGCATTAAAATGCTAATAATTAAACAGTTACGGCTGACTAATGAACTCTGCCAACTATAAATGATGGTCTTGTTAGATTCACTGCACAGCAAGGCTTCCTTTGTACTGAAAAAGTTAAAGGTTAAAGAGCTCTTGAAAACAGCAAGCAGCATCTAGAAGCAATTACATTTTTTTCCTGGAGACTAATAGTTGTACAATAATGTTTCAATTCGCACTCTGAAAAAAAAAAATTACTATGAGCTCCATTCATCAGAGCAAATCTGCAGCTTTCTACACCGTGGCAGGTTGTTAATTTGGCTTCTGCATCTACCTACTCAGTCTATAATCTCGTGTTTTTCAAAACCCTTTACTGATCCTGCTCATGGAAACTAAAAGGGCAAAGACTCAAGTTTGACTTGTGATACTTGTTGAGTAGCACTCACTCGCATCAGAAAAACACTGTGAGATTGAGTTTCAAGAGGCTTATGTGGGAGATTTACTTGGATATAGTGTTTATTCGCTAGTTGTCCCTGTGCATTGACTTCCAGATAACACAGTCTTGGGTAAACGAAGGAGACAGAGCTGGAACTTGAACTGTATGCCTGTAAGGAAGCCTGCTTGATTACATCTGTGACCACAGCTATGCTTCTTGACAAATACCTCCCGGGTGAGAAGATATGGGATTCCGGTGTGAGCACTCAATGAAATTCTGAGTTTCAGAATCAAGACTTTCCTGTAAATCTCATGTTCCCGGAAATTAAGTAGAATCCCCAACTATTTCCCTCTTTGAAAAATTACTTGGTCTTGGTTTAAACATTAAAAACAGTTTCTATGAATCCTAGATGAAGTATGACTAGTGATAAACAAAGCTAATGAGATATAATTGAGCACGTACAGAAGTGCTAAGGCTCAGAAAAATAAACGGTATTTTCTTCTCTAAGTGTGTGCTTATTTTCATTAATTTGACTATGCACTGGAGAGAAGCTTCTTCAAGCCTGTGGTACCTACCTGCCTAGACAGATTAAATAAAATCCTTAGATGTGATTTAAGTGTCTCTAAATGAACTGCATGTGATCACCAGCTCACCTCTGACATTGCAGCTGGGCCCTGGGAATATTTGCCTGAGGACCAGCAGCTGACAGTTAAGTGTGGTAACTTCTTTGTGGTATCTCTTGTGGCACCTTTGCTTTGTGGTGGGCTTGATAGACAGGTGTTGTTTGCTTTAGTCCTCGCAGGGGCAACCCTATTCACTGCTGCGGTTGCATAACGATATAGCTGGACTTACAGTCCTGGTGGATTTTCAGCACAAAAATATAGTAAGAGATACAAAGTAGGTGTTAAAGAAGAATGGCTCTCTTCTTGATTTGATTTTTATTTTTTTTTTTAATTCACCTGGTTCAATTGCTCAAACAATCCAATAAATCACTTTTTCAAGGTGAACATATGGGTCCTACTCTTAGATTGGCACTAGATTGATAACACTGACCTCCATGAGCAATCTCAAAACCAACAAGTCTTCCCAAAGGAAAGTATCCTCACATGTGAGTAATTGCAAACAGTTCTGGTTGGGAGTTGCGGAGCTTGCTCTGATCACGGGCAGTCCTTGCAGTCATGATGTGTTCAGAGAGAGATGAGCATTTGGCATCACTGTCAAAGGCCTCAGCTACCTGTTATGCACACCCTGAGTCACAGCAGCTGCAGTGTTCAGATGATGTGCCTGCAAGATGACTACTGCCAACCTCTTTCTTTGGAGGACCATCTCTCCTGAAAGATACTTGTCTTGTATGGGGGTCACAGCCATGAAGATCTGCCTACTGCACCTGATTTACTAGTGTACATGCTAAAACTGTATTCCTACCACTAATCCAACAGCACACTCTTTGGTGCCCTTGCCCTTTCTCTGCTCTTTCAGTTAAGTGCTGCAAGGAAGTAGCTAAAGATTTCCCTTCACTCTTTTTGCATTGGCTGTATTTGAATTACTGAGAGATCTGCACATTAGAGACTCAGCCAACTGGATTGCTACTGAAATAACTTTTACTTCTGCAAATGATGGGCTATTGCTTAGAAGTTCTTCAATAACTTGTACGGTGAACATACTGGTTGCTGGAAAGACGTTTTACAAAATCTCCCAAATATGACAAACTGCCTTCAGTGTACCAAAAATTCCTTCCAGGAGTAGACTTATCATACCTCCTGATGCGACTACTTTTCTATTAACATTTGCTTTTGAAAGTTACCGTGGAGCTGTGCAAGAAACAAATGTACATGTATATGTGTTGGCTGAGATTCAGGAAAGGGCCAGCATGATAGGTCATGAAAAGTGTAATTAAATATGTTGCTCTACCTCCTCTGTAACAGGGCACACCTCAGTATGCAGAGGTTTTTGCTTGAGGTGCTTACCCTGGTTGAGGAATGACGTTATACTCCCAATGTCCACATCACTTAGAAACAAAGTCCAGCGAAACTATAAAAGAATATTTTGCTTTTAATCATCTCATTGTTAAGAATTAACCTATATAAATTTCAACATCAAACCAGCTTGGCTTTATAGTACCCGTGATTCCTTGTGGCACAGTGGAAATAATAATAGTAATTACAATCACAGGGATAATTGCGTTCTTTGCATGATATTAAAAATACTTGTGAGTCACAGATATTAACATCCAATAAGAGAGTCACCATACCCAGCAGTGGAAGAAAGCCACCTACTATTTTTCTTTACGGTAACTCTACAGAGAAGAGCTTCCGCTAAAGCAAAGAACATATTATACTCATACTCCTGAGGAGGAAGTTGTGTGCAGCATTGAGACAATAACTGCTGGTGAAACGCTCAAATTCTCAACTCCATGCAGTCAATACAGGGGCAAAGAAATACACTTACTCTCAACTTTATACAAAAAGCTTCTAGTATTGATAAAAACCAGGCAAGCGAGAGATGATTGTGAATGGGCTACCAGTATGAATTATCAAAGGAACTGGTTGTTGTTCTGTTTTGAAAGCGAACATTGTGAACTTGGCTCTTTTTCTGTGCAATACTGAAAAGCATGAAGGACATAGATGCTGATTTTTCTGCTCAGAAGATGGTCACGCCACCCTTCTGATACTTAGAGACACTTCTTAATTGATCTTCCTAATACATTTGTGGTAGGGAACTGGAAAACTGTCTGAGCGAGCTGGGAATACATGGGATATCTGAAAGGTTTGAGCAAGCCTCCCTTATCTCATCTCTGCAACACTATGATCTGGGACAAACAGTACAGTTGACAAACTACTGTAAATAAAAGGTCTTTCCTCAGCGTGCTTGTAGCTGAGAGCAGACAGGACACACTCAGAATCTACCTGGTCAGCATCTTATCATCAGGTTTTCAACAAAATATTGTAAAGTCCAAGGACAGAGTAATCTAGATTTGCCTTATTATACAATAGTAGGGTTGAGATAACCCTCTGAAAGGCAGGTCAGCAAACAATATCTTTCAAGCTCTTCCCTGATCTATCCTGCTGGCAACCTGAAATGAACAATAGTTTTGAGGACCTTAGTGCAGATATTAAATCAAAAAATATCCTTTAAATGTTAGATACATGGAATAAAGGAGAAATACATGATACCAAAGTGCAAACTCACTGGAGCCCATTGGTTTTGAAAACTGACTTGATCAATATAGGGCTTGGTTTTGCCTAGGAGAGAAACTGGGGGAAAAAAGAGCAGAAAGCAGCTTTGACAATAGAACTATATCGTATGAGGGAGGAGGTAGTAAGGATGAAGAGAATACTTGCAGGGAAAAGTATTAGTCAAACACTGCTATCCGAGACCTACCATGTCAGCATGATGGAGAAGAGAAAATCCTTCTAGATGCAGATAGTTACGGTATAAAACATTATTCACTCCTTTCCATTACCCAGCTTCCAGAGGGTTCTCCCCTCATTTTGATATCTAGCATGACACCCGATACATCAGCTAGGATGTAGTTCATAAAAAAAATAACTGTGAAAAGAACCAACTTTTATAGAAAAAAAGAAAAAAAAAGAGCACTGTAAGTACTACGGAAAAGTTTTGTGAATTCAGGCTAGCTTTTCAAACATTTAGACCACCCCTAAAATAGCAGCTACAGTTCACAGGGGCCAGAGCTACACAAATTCCAGCTCTCCCTATGTGGTAAGTCTAATACTTTCTTTTCTTATGCTTTAAGGACTTCAAATAGGGTTTGTGCATTTGACTCCTTTTATCTCTTTCATAGACTTCTCTCTGCTTTTAAATCCCTAAGTATCTCTGTCCTCCCCCTGCCATTCCTTAACAGATCCAGGACAGCACAAATAATGCCTCTTGGCTTTGAACACATCATGGCAAATTTCACTGACAGAGGAAAGATGTATGAGCAGTTATCTGGGATAGTTTTACACCAATCCATCTATTGTACGCTATGTTCACAATCTTGGGCTGGAATGAATTTCAGGCAAAGTGCGTCCCTTGCAGACCACTTAAAAACAGAATAGGTTCTGTCCGAGGGCCCAGTCCTATCTGATGCTAAGCACCTTACAGCAGCAGGACCTCGCCGAGAACTATTTCCCTTAAATTTCTCGAGGGCTGCACAGGGCTTTGTCTCTTGACAATGAAAAGATGACAGGAAGATGGCAACAGTTTAGGTGCCTAAAATCCTACACAATTCTAGGAAAAAATGACTCCATCTGCATAAAAGGATATCAAGTCAATATGCAGAAATTGAAAAGGAAATACTTAAAAGTAAGGGAAAGAACCCTTCTTGAATGATGACCCCACAGGTTTCTCTCTTGCTTCTGCTGTCAGGATCTACATGCAGGTTTTTTGGGGAAAGCAACACAGAAAGGTACTCACCTGAATAAAGCTGCACAATTTCTACCTGTATCTGCAGGACTGGGGCTTTTGTAAGATATTCATGACAGAGGCTTGTATTTCTTCTTCTGTATGGTGCCTGCCATTCTTTTGAGCATGGTATAAAACAAGAACTAATTATTACAATACCAGCACAGCAATCCAGTCATTTACATTTTCTAGGTATTCTGTTTAATCAGTGCACTAAGACATAAACTACTCAGTGTCTCCACAGTAATATGCTTGCATACTTTGCCGTAAACTTTAGTCTTTGGTGGGAAAAACAATAGTTTTATAAAAAGAGGGACTGCTCCGCTATTGTATTATGATTCCAAATGCAGGAATTCTGTGTTTCAGCTAAGACATATTTGCATAATTTTAAAGCTTGAGTTGTAAAAAACCTGAAATGCCTGCAGTTCATACTGTGAAGCATTTGAAAAATAAAGCAGATTTTTACAAACATTTTTGTAACAGCATATTTTTAAACATGCAATTCATTAGCAAAGAAAACACAGCCCATGTAATGAGGGATTGCTATAAGTAGATTTAATATATTCAAGCATTTAAATACTGTTGTTGATCATAAAAGATTAAATGCCCTTTGGTTTCAATCCTCTTATTAAAAGCAGCAAATTTATTTTTCTTGAGTGCAGCAGGTATGTTTGAACCAAAATCTAAATGCTTAACAGACTCTGTGCATACGTGCACACAGGCGTGTGATGAAGGGATGGGGCATTTTCCCCAAAGCTTCAATTTCATCTTACTCATTTGTTATCATTGTTCATTAACTATGTGGTTGACCTAAGATGAGCCTGAAGGATTACAGAATATTTGTCTAACTATTTAACAGAAGCTTATAAAATAATAGTATTTGTTAAACACCTCAGGTTTCCCTCCCACCGCCACTGTAATCTGAAAATATGAAAGGCCTGGATGGGATGAACGCAAACACAGTGATGCTCGGTTGGGTCAGATGTGTCAGTTCAGCTTGGTTTGAATAGGTAACCCAGTCCCCAGTGTAACGTTAAAGGGAGTTTCTGAGAAACCACTGTCAACTGTCTGATTTCATGCTGATTTGTTTCTGGATGGGAGCTGCTCTTTTTCATTGGGTGGCTGAGTAGCTGGGATAATCAAACTCATGTCACCTGCAAGCAAGGGTGGAATGAAAAGCATGACTAAATGGGGAGGAAAGCCAGGATAGTGTTTCACTGTCACCTATGTCCTTAAAATACTGCTTACGCTTGCCATTACATTTGCTGTCTGTGTAGTTTCTCACGGGAATGCTGACAACTTAAGGCTCACAAAAGCAAAGCCAGCAGAAGCTACGCAGGGAGCAGAGCCCCGACGTACCGTTACCTACTTGATCATCACCAGTTTAGACTAGTCTTCAACAAGAGGGGACTGTGTGTCATCCTTCCTCATGCTCAGCAGCCCAAACCCCAGTGATTTTTGGTGTGTAGCCCTGTTTGGACAGGAGCAGTGGTGCAGCCCTCACAACAGTGTTCTTTACTGGTACTTCCTAATGACTTTACACTCTCTGCTGCTGTCACATGTCACAGAGAGACATAATCTAATTTCTGCTACTTGATTGAAAGAAAAGTATCATATCTTAAAACAAAAGAGAGCTCAAAAAATTCGGCCCTTTGAAGCCTGTTAGCATGGGAACATACCATATGGGAATTATCTACACTGCTTCTGTCAGGATCTAGCCAATGCACTCAGGGTAACACGCCTACCTGCTTGGGCTCTTCTGTTTGCACTATCAGTGGTAGCTGAGCCTGAACACAAACCACTTTTGTCCCTCCCTGCTGCAAGATACTGTTGTACCAGCCTGTAACACTGAGGAGGGGATTCAGAGCCAGTCCCCACGTTTCCTGCTATGGCAGAGCTGATCTCTCATTCCAGCTTCCAACCAGACTGGAAGCCCATGTGTCCTAACCTTACTCCTTCAGGAGCACAACTCAACACATCCCTGAACTTACTGGTAGGGTCTCCCAGGTAGAAAGACCTCCCTGAGAGTGTGGCAAAAGTTGAGACCAAATCCCAACTTATAGTTTCAACACAAGCTTTAAAAGACATTCTTATCTGTGTTGAGACTGCAATCAGAATTTACCCAACGTGGCCAACATAAGAGGACAGTGCAGGACATGTGTTTGCCCAGAAACAGACTTTTAGACCTTGAATGTAATTCTTTGGTAGTTGAGTGTTCCTTGTGAGTTAAAGAGGTGCTTCCTTTCTAAGCCCCTTTATGAGTTTCCAGAAAAAAAAAAAAATCAAAACTCCTTTAGGCTGATACTTTTGTAGCTTTTGGAAAGTTTGGTAAAAATCCATATGGTTGGTTTTGAGCATGCTTAAAGAATTGTTTCAGATGTTAAACTTGTGCTAGGGTAACTGAAAACAGTTCAAACTTGGCATGTAGTCTCCAGTGAGAAATGTGGGGTTGGATAAGTTGGAAAAAAAATTGGTTCAGAAAGAAAGGAGTTATAAACAAGTGGAAATAGTATGCTTCAGTTATCCAGATGTATGCCAGGCAAGCATAGACGTCTGGATATCCACATGCTGAAATAAATGCATCTGTATTTATTTAAATGTGTGATGTAATGTTCATGTGCAAACATCTCAGTAAATGGTAGGCATGTTAATTTTTCCCATCTCACAAAATAAATATAGACAATACATGAGATATACATATATGTGCAGCTTAGAAGTCTCTGGCTGACCAGCAGAATGACCCAGAGCTCTTGGATGCCAATGACAGAATTGTTGCTGAATGTAATAGAATAAGGATCAGAGTCCAATGCCCTACAATCCTGTTCATGTATTAAAAACCAGGAAGGGTAAATACACATGTAAAATGTTAAAAACCTCATCAATCCTTAAAAGTTTCCATTACACTATCTCAGATAATATTCAGTGCCAACTGTGATGAATTAACGTTTCCACAGCCAGCAAAAGCTGTTCAAAACCCAAAATGTAATATATTATTTTCTTGATTCAGAATTTCAAAACACAACCTTTTAAACAGAGGTTCAATCATCAAATCCACAGGAGAAGTAGCTCTGGGTTTTCTTGCTGAAAATCCAAATTACTTGGGTGCCAAATCTTCATATGCCTAAAGCTGGTGTTGCTCCGTTGACTTCAGTGGATCTATGCTGATTTACACCAGCTGCATGGCTGCACCACGAATATTTTCAGTTGATCTGGATTATTTTATATATTATATGAATTTTCTTTATGGATTACATGGCAAAACATTTGTTCTCAGCTTCCATAATGTCAGGGTCTGTGAATTTATTTTAATTTGGGACTCTATTTGTGGTTCTATTATTGCACAACTGAATAAATTTTTGTTCGGAACATGATTTCACTGCACATCATCCCATCTACGTACTTGCAGACATCCTAACAGAAGAGTTACTATCACTCCATCCATCCATAGGAAGTCATATATTGGTGTGAAAGGGTGAAGCTGCAGCTGCCGTGGGAAACATCTTTGAATATTGCCTCTGGAGACTTTCAAATCCCACCTGGACGTGATTCTGTGCAACCTGCTCTAGGTGAACCTGCATTTGCAGGGAGGTTGGACTTGATGATCTCCAGAGGTCCCTTCCAGCTCCCACCATTCTGTGATTCTGTGTGATCCTGTGAATGTCAAGCCGTTGGTCATGTAATAATTTCCACCATAATACCATGGTAAGTGGCATTCTTTTCGTGTAGTTATGTTAGTGGGGTCTTAAAGTTAATAATGCATGTTATTATTCATCAGGGAGTTTATGCTGGACACTTCACTTAGCACTTTGACACAAAGGTAAATAGATCCCACAGATGCTGGGATAATGAGATTTTATTAAATTGGTGATCTTCCCCTCTTTTAATGGCACTTACCACAGATCACCTTTTCTGTGCAGTTTTTTGTTTGTAATAGCCCTCTCTCCTAAGTGGGTTTGGGTTTATTATGGGGTTAGTGAATCCACTAATCGCTAAGCCCCTGGGATGTGGTAGGCCGGTGTGCAGCCACCTCCAGTGTCTGTTCAGGGCAGGACAGACACCATGCATCCAGGCTTGGCACGAGGTGTCTGGAGATGGAGACAGGGAAACATCCTTTCAGCAGCCCAGGAAAAAGCGATCCATCTTTTCAGCTCCACAATCCCATTTAGGGTGCAAGTGAATGCAACATATTTACATTGCATTTAAAGAGAATGTATAAAGAATTATTTCCTGACTAATATACATTCAAATAAATGCAGAATCTTTGCAGAATTTGACAACAGTTTTCTTAAAACTATCCTACTTTCTTGTGCACTTTCTTGTGCTTTTTCTCTGATTACGTACAGCCCATACCATTCTGGTGTGTAGCATGTTTAGCTTGTGCTAGTCATTTATTAATCCTCAACACACTATTTGTCAGTTAAACGTTAAAATAAAGCACAATCACAGGAAACGTACCGAACTTGCACGAGAAAGAGACTATTGGTCTGGCTCTCAAAACCCGTGCGACCATCTGATAAAGTCCTCCTGAATCAAGATTCGAGTAGTTACAGCCTGAGATTGAGGTATATGGTCTGGTAAATTGGCAGAGGCTGAGAGCAGTTACCAGCACCTGCCCAGATGGTACCTATCTTTGCTTTTATAAGCTCCACTTTCATTTACAGTTTTCTAGAAGAGAAAGTTCAAAGCAGCTACAACTATTTAATATGTGTAGACTTTCCTTTATATGCCAGAGAAATTAATACTAAAGAAATTTCCTCAGTCGTCTTAGTCTGCGAGTGCCATTTGAAAATCCAGCCAGACTATCAACCCTGTTTCCTTAATACCTTCATGGCATTAAGCACACCTAACACCCCACGAGGCAAGAAGTAGCATTGCATGGGGGAAACTGAGGCACTGGGAGGCTGAACAGTGCAGCTAAAGCCACACAAGCATTAGCTGTGCTTTGCTGGAATCGGGACAAGCACCCAGGTCAGCCTGGTTCCCAGCAACTGCTCTCGTTAGCTGGCTGGACTTTCCTCCCCTGGACAGCAATATCTGCTGGAGCACAAACAACGCAGAGAAAGGACTATCTGCTTGCTCTTCTGTTGATGCATTAAAAT
The DNA here is from genome assembly GCA_013400335.1 of Eurystomus gularis. Classification (NCBI taxonomy): domain Eukaryota; kingdom Metazoa; phylum Chordata; class Aves; order Coraciiformes; family Coraciidae; genus Eurystomus; species Eurystomus gularis. Next base: position 549,266 of record VZZY01011873.1, on the reverse strand, counting down.
AAAGGCAAAGCTTGCAAGGGTTACAGGCTATGAAACTCAACATTAAACAGCCCAGCAGTTCCAGCAAGGGTTAAGACAAGCCTATGACACCAGGAGACACAACGGGACTCTCCCTCTGTGCTACATATGTAGATGGGTATTAAGGACATGCATCTCTCCTCATCTGAAATCATGAATTTTTATGAAGTAAGCCCTGCTTTCCCATAATTCAGTAGGGTGCACTTTGCAGACCCTAAAGTGCTGTCACTACAGAAGGTTTCATTGCTTGCACCTGCTAAAACATTTGAGGTATTTGAGAGGCAGTGAAACACATTTGCTTTTCATTTTATCTGACTTTGAAAATCTTTGAAGTGTTTAATAGTAGTCCAGAAAAGATTTCTGCCTCTTAATCATTTACTTGTAGGGCACATTCTCCACTGGTAGCCTGTCAGGCAGAAAACGAGTTTAGCCCAGTTTTATTAAGTGCCACATGCCGAGTCAGTGTTCATTAAAGGTGTTTTAAGGTTTGAATTATGTAATTTATGAGAAAAAGAAATACAAAATTCCATTGTTTTATTAATATGCAGCACAGGATATGCTGCTAATAACATACTTTTTAAACAGAAGTTTTATTAAAAAAAATGCTTTTATAAGGGGCTACAGATAGGCTTCTAAAAATCTCTTTTTCCCTGTTCAATAAAATTCAAACATTTTAATTCAATCAACATAGATTTGAAAAAAGGAACTATTCTTAACCTCTCCTTTTGGTCACTTTTCTTTATACACTTTCTAGACAAAGGTGGAAATAAAATAAAAACATTGGAATCTTTTTTTACCTTTTTAATAGAAGTGACAGTATATTGTATTAAAAGCAAACCAATGCTGAAGCCTGCAGTCAGATGTTAATTCACCCTTTAAACAAAACACAACCAAAAAAGAAAAGAAATGGCAAAGAAAAAAAAAAATGAAAAGAAAAACTTCACAGTATAACCCCAGGAAGCACTTCTTTCCAGAATTATTTTAAATTGCCCCCGTCTGCCCCCCCAGATTCACAGCTAATGGGATATTTTTAATTAGACAAGGGTTTAACTAAATCTTTTGGTAGCCCACTTAACCATTTTCATGGTCTACATTGTTTTAATATTGTAAATAGATTTTCTTCAGCATATGTGAAAAACACAACTTATGAAATACAAGAAGGAGTATATTTTTCTTCCCAACCTATCTGGCTCAAGTTATTTGAGTCCAGTCCTGGAGACCCAAGGTAGGTCTAATCCTGCAGCTGGCTCTGGCAGAGAAACTCCCTGTCCCTTGAGATGGTATCACATCTATCAAGGGCTCTCCTTACCCCGTCTCTGTGGCAAAACTCCCACTAGCATCCCATAGTTTTGCTTGAAAAAGAGATTGTGTGAGGCCTGAGGAATCAAGACCAGTTGAGTTTAATATGAACTTTTATTGCCATGGGAAAGTCTTAGTTATCCAAACTTATACCAAAATGGAATTCATTAACCCCTTCAAGGCAGGCCAGGCTGCAGTTCCTGCACTGGTGGTTTTGTTGTGTTTGCTCTGACAAGTCCTGAGAACAGAGGAACACTGACGCTTTGGGGGTGGACACGCTGTGTCCATGAGGCTGAGCTGCTGGATAGCTCAGATTGTGCAAAATGGAAAGAGTTGGTGCCTGCAATCAGTGCTACCAGAAAGCTTAAGAAAAAATAAGCACTGCAGATGCGATGCAAGTCAGTAATTTTGGAGCCCCATGTGACTAATCATGCCCATATTTTGGTAATGTGATGATCATGTGGAGTCTTACCACGGTTTATGTAGGGGGAGGTATTAGTGTCAGACCTTTGAGATTTGGCTGTTTCCAGCAAGTGAACTCTGCACGTACCTCATACACAGCTGATGTAAAAGAGTGATGCTCTACACAAGGGATGCTGAGAGTCACTAATTGCCAAAAGGCTGCAACACTGGAAGTTGCTGACACTGAATAAATTGGTCATAACAAATCGTACAGAGAACACAGATGTGGAAGCAAAATATCTTGAAAAGGAATGGCAATTATGCCTGAGTACAACCATTAATTATTAAATTTAGCTTAATAAGGGGGGGAAACTCATAATTACATTAAGAATTTGTTCATTTCATTCAGAGTAACATTTAAAATGAATTCTCTGGAAGAATGAGCCAAGAACTGTTAAAAACCCTTGCCTTGCAGAAAATGCACTTAAAAAAAACCTTTTGCTTTCAGTGAAACTTTGTTTTTTACAGTGAGTCCTCATTTTATGGCAGACACAGACTTCTAAAAGTTGTCATTGTTTGTGTGGAAAGTGAAAGAGAAAAATTGGCAGATGCTTTACCGTACAGTATCCTAGCCATTTCTAGGATGGCTTTCCGAGCCCTGGTTCTGTTAAGGAGTCACTGGCACAAGCATCCTTGATGACTGCAGTCAGCATGTGTCTAAGGACCACAGGCTGCAGCACTTGGGAAATTTGGGAGCCAGTGCAGTGCATCAACTTTTCCTCCAGCTCTTAATTACGGCTTTCAGAGCTGACCTCTTTAATTGCCGAGGCAGGCTCCTTTGGGGAGGGAAAATGTGGCAACGTGGCAGTTGTACTGCCATCACTTACTGCAACCCACCATGGATATGGAGGTGAGAGGAAGTAAGATGGAGTCTGCTGCTTCTTCTTGCGAGACTTGCAAAACAGTCTACATGCTGTGGCCATGTCCACACTTGATTGGAAAGGATTCTTCCCTTGGGCACATGTATAAGAAGCAGAAGATTTATCTACCGGGCACCTCACCTCATCCCCAGAAGATGGGAGCATGCCTTACCTCTCTGAAGTGGTAGGGAGAAGGTGTTTTTAATTCAAGTGGAGGAACTAGCTGCTTTAGTTTTATTGCAGAATCATGCTAGTAATACATCCAGATTACTGAAGCTCACAGTAAGGAAGTCAATTTATAATGACTTTGCCATTGTCCTGTTGCTAATGTGCCACATTTGATTCTCCTCAGCTGGCTTTGAAAGGTCTCTTTGAGGAAGGAGGAGATAGCACCCTTGCTTATGAGAAAGGCAAATTATACCCAGGGGCAACATCGCTGCACAACAGGAAAAGGCCAGCCTCCTCCCAGGAGACATGGCCCCAAATTAAATGCAAGTAATTTCCTGACTAACCTGTGATTTCTATCTGGTTGTGGCTTCTGGCATACAGCTAAGTCTCCGGTTCTGCTGTTCTGTTCAGCAGGTCTCACATGTGCTTTCACTTTCATTTCCAAACTTTAATATGGAACAGCCCATCCACAACCTGCTGCTGAGGCAGCCATGGATTCTGGCTCTGGATTGTGCAGCCATGGGCAGAAGGAAGGACTGTCTGCTTGGGGAGTAACCCGTGAGATGGGTCCCTTAGCTACAATGGCAATGTGCTGGCAGAGGAGGTGCCACTCCTGCGAATGTCTCCTCCGTGTCTCATATGCCACCCAGCAGAGTTTTGGGTCTGGCTGCTCCTTTCCCTCTCTCCAACCAAAAAGTGATGGAGCCACCATAGACATTGGACTGGAAGAGCCTATGCCAGTACCTTTCTTCTCTACGGTGAGCAGGTCTCCATAAAGAAAATCACTGGCACTAGGTCAAAGATACTTTTTTAGAGCACCAACAAAGTATTCAGTGATGGACTGGAAGGGTGAAGGCCCCTTAGCTATCCTGCGGCTGGCCAGACATCAGTTAGAGAAAAGAAGGGGATGTGTGGTAGTGGGCTTATGGAGTATGTGACACAAGAAGAGAGCCTTGGAGAATGACAAAAATCACACTCAGCATTTCTGTCGATACTTCTAGGAGAAAGCACTACCTGGAAGGCAGGAACAGGAGACACAACAGCCTGCATGCTCAACTGGGCTACTGATGACAGATTTACTTTACTAAAAGTACCCTATCATGATTTATCCCAAATACCTGTCTACCTCTTCTACTTTTACAGCATTTACGGATAATTTCTATGGACACCGTAGCACTTTTGCCTTGGGAACTCTCTGTTCTGTATAGCACCTACACATGGGCTACAGACACCACTGAAATAACCTCTGCAGAATTAGGGTGAATCAAATCTCCAACCCTCTTTTAAGTAGTCAGTATAGTGGTTGAAAAGCCCATGGTAATACATGCAAGGACACAGCAGAATCATCTGTAGAAACTAAAAAATTTAATCTAAAGTTTAATCTAATATGTGCATATGTAGCAAAACACAACAGCAGCTCCCTTACTGCTCCTTGATATTAGCAAAGATGGTAAGTTATCATGCATTGGATTATTTTTTTTGTAATGAATTAAGACCTTAAGGAGCTATACACTCAAAAAATATTGGAGTAGCTCTAATGTTTTACTCAGACCAAGCTGGGGAAAAAAGCAACATCGGTCTTTTAATGTTTAAGGCCCAGGGCAAAATAATTTTTTATGCTGGTGTTACAATTTTATTTGGGAGTACTGTTTTGCTATGTTTTTGACCTAGTTAATCTCTAGTGTGTCTTCAGTGACAGTACCAAAAGCCTTCCTTCCACTGGTAATGGCAGAATTTTTACTGGTGTGGGTAAATTCATACTGGTCACCGCATAAAAGGCTGTAACATAAAGAGACTGTACCATTTTTATGATGCTGATATAGTCAAAATAATAAAACCTGTGTGTGTAAATGATAACGGATATTAGTGCCATGTTGTTGCAAAATTGGCACAGGAACAGCAGTGAATGAAATACATCTGGGAATAAGAATCTAATTCATATAGTAAGTAATAGGTTTCACAAATTTAATCAGTTGGAGAACGATTACATGTGTAAGTAGATACTCTGTGGGAGGGAAAACTTACATTTGATGCGCAGGACTTAAATGATCAGTCTGCTGTGGATTTTGTTGTGAAAATGTCTATCTGTTTCAAGACAAGGTGGTTTTCAAGTTGAAGGATTCATTTTAATTACTGAAATAACTGTTTTATAACAAAAAAGCACATATTCCGATTTGGATTTTGACTTATTGCCATTCAAAGTACAGAGGGTTTCTTCTATCTTAGGCCCAAAGGAACCCCAAAGTCCAAGTAGAAACAGAGGTAAGGTTGCCAATTACATTTCATTTCTGATTAAAATCATGTGAGAAATGATCAGTTTATGCAAGGTTTCTTCATGAGATTAAAAATAGATACCAGCCTGGTAAAGAAGTTCAGAAATATTTTAATGCCTTCAGGCAGTACTTTTTGTTTGTAAGAAAACCAAACAATAAATCAGATTTCTGTTGGAAAATTTGCAAAGAGCATTTTCCCATTTGTTTCTGTGGGGAACATGCCTCAGTTTTTCAGCGATTGCTAGTGTTTTTGCAACAAAAAATTCTAGTGTGCTACAGGACATATGTAGCTTGGTATTAGAAGAAAATTATAAAAGAAAATACTTTTTCTTAGGTTTTTTTGGATTCTTGGACTTAAACTTTGTCAAGTGAACTTTTTTTGGGGGTGAAATATCCCTGTTTACAGTAGGAATACTGGATGGTTCATTTTTCCTGACTGTTGCTTCTGGGGAAATGCCATAGCATTGTATTTACAAGATATCCTGAACTGTCAGTTTCCTTGAAACACAATGTATTTAATACAAAGCCATTAAGCCTTGTAAAACTGTCAAAAATGTAAATGACACTTGTAATAAAACCTTGTCGTGTGACCGGCTCTAGCTAATCAGGGTTGATGATATCACTGCAGCTGATCACGGCTGGTGCTATGTACATTTCGACAGCTTTATGACCTGCATGGATTTGTGTTATTAAAATTGTACAGTTTTGTAAGGAATTTGGGATTTAATAAAGCAGCAGAGAAACTACAAAAGGGACAATATATCCCACTAAAAGTGAGCCAGGCTTTAAAAAAATAATATAAACAGATATAGTGCATGAGCATGCATGTGTGTGTGCGTGTGTGCATGTGAATAGGGAAACCAGGAGAGGTTCTCCTTTCCTAACTCATGCGGGGTACGGGCCGCTCGTATAAACCACTTTTATGTATTTATAGCTCAGCAAATACCTTGCATCTGCGAGACCATAAAACAAATTACAATGTATCCAATTGCTTCAAGGTGGCGAATTGTGCTTAAACTTAATGACTTGTACAGATTATAGGAGAAAGAGCATTACCTGTTTAATGTCTTTTTGAATAAGTAATTCCCAAACAAGTATAGTAAATGGGGAGGCTGGGGTTTTGTTTTGTTTTGTTCTTTTTTTTTTTTTTTTTTTTACCCCTGAGATTTAAATGGAGCGAGCCTTCACCCTTGTGAATGCAAGGTAACGCATTCACAAAACACCATTCTATTTATTTTAATACTCGGAACTGCTCCCCAGAGCAAAAACATGTCAGAAAAGTAGAGATGAGGATACATATTCTCCCAATAATCTATAAATTCAACCTAATGGGGCAGATATCAGAAAAATGTGTTGGATTGAAGGCACATAAATCACCCTTGGTTTCCTGGCATGAGCTGGCACTGTGTGCCTTATATTTCAGCCAAATTATTCCATTTGTTTCTGAAGATATTTTAATCCCTCATGACCTCAAACTTCCCGTGAACCAGGGCCTGAACAAAAGGCCGCCCACTGTCTTTGCAGTAAATCTGTTGTCTCCCTTCTAGGCCCGCAACCTGGGATCATAGATCACCCCTGCACCGCATCTTGCTTCAATTTACTCAATTAACTCGAGTAAAGCACTTGTAAGTTTGCAGATGTTGCTTTATTATCAAGGCCTAAAATGTACACGAGGGTTCAGGAGCCCGAGGTTATGGGAAGGTTGTGCGGAGGGGGAGGGATGGAGGGAGGGCTGCGCAAGGCACAGGCTCCCAGCCGCTTCCTCTGCCCCAGCCCTGCGCTCCAGCCCGCTCCTTCGAGCCCTAAGAGGCATCTCGTTGGGTGGATCGGAGGCCAGCCGATGTTATCTGGCAGAAAGATAGGGTAGGAGAAGTAGGTATTCCATCTCGAGATAACGTTGTGATTAACAGATGTTTAATTGGGCCATTCGTCAAACAAAGAACCTGCCTAAAAGTCAGCGAGGCTAAGTAAATTATTTCCAACCCTGCAGGTGTTGGACTGGCAGCTCTATTACTCTTCTGGAAATGGGCTTTAGAAGATTTTTATATGAACAGATAATTTATTTCTACAGGGTATTACATTGTGCCTTTATTTATGTAATATGCTTTCAGGTGTGGGTCCAGTCCTCCTTTATCTTGTGCACTGGAATGAACTGGGGAGGGGCAGGAGGAAAACCAGTTGTCCTTTCTCTGCATCATCCAGTTAAAGTCATGTGTCACATTATTTAGTAACTTCCCATGAGCCTGTAGCTATGAGGTAGAGGACAAATATGTGATAAAATCTTACAAAAATAGCTGGGTTAGTCAATATACCCAAAGCCCACCAGCAATGCAAAGGCATGGGTGGTATGGAAGCAGGAGCGCTTGGGTGCTGCGGGTCCTGCTGCTGCTGGCACAAGGTCAGGAGCCACCTGACATTTCACCATCTGATGGTCTGAGGTTATGGTCTGCATTCACACCTGGTTATACCTCAATTTTTATTTTCAGTTCATGTGGTTTCCCCTCCTTTTAAGCTTCCCCTTTGATTCTTAGGGGCAAATGAGCCCTCAAAAAAATTATGGAAAGTACAAAACGTTTCAGGTGAAAACCACATTTAAAAGGGCATGTTTTCAGTGAGTTTGCAGCGGAATTATAATCTGTCATATTTTGCTAGGGCCAAGGTGCATGTTCACCTAAAAGACCTACAGATTTGGAAATTTTTGTAACAGATATTAGGCCCAAGTTGCGAGAGGGACGTTTACTTTATGGAAATTCCATCTGATTACATCAGCTGACAATTTGACCGGGAAACTGAACCTCAGCACATCATTAAATTAGTTACCAAGTCAGTTTAGTGTCATTGCAGATTTCACAGCAAGTTTCACTCAGGTATAATTATAAACTGTGCTCATGAGGGAATCTCAACTTTATAACTATTTAGCCTGCACTCAATTTCCTCTTCCCCACCTGATTAACTTAGGCACTTTTGTGATAGTTACAAAAATACCTACCTGTAATTTCTGTAGACCATTTTCTTCCAGCTGCAGCTTTTCCCTGTCAGTCTACTGTTGTTGCAGCAGAGGAGAAATATTTGGAGTTGCTACGATGACCATTTCTGCAGTGCATGAGGGGTCTGAGGAAACTCCTGAGCAGCCTCTCCATCTTTTTCATTAATCTCCATGAAACAGTGACAATCTGAAAATAGGCTTTTTCCCCTGGGCAAATTTCTTCCACAGGACATGGTTGGGCTCTCTTGCATGTTCTCCAGCATATTTTAAGCCTATATTACACCTAAACTGAAGAACAGATAGGGCTTTTATTGTGCAGCAAAATACTCACCATGAAAGAGTAACAGGAGTAGCAACACCAATGCCACCAGCTATCAGGCTTTACATTGCCTGTAGTCTAGCTCCATGATCACAAGGCAGCTGATAGCATATTTCATGCTAATGCTTTTTGTGATCTTCGTGCCACTTACAAGTATCTGAGATAAGAGCAGATATCTGGAACAGCAAGAACAGAAAAGAAAAACAAACCTGTGTTCCTGGATATCTTTTATCCTTTGTGGCATTCAGCCTATGCACAATATACTGATAGTTTTACAGTTTTTTAGCTTTGCAGGCATTTTTATCAGGCTCTGTTGGGCTTAAAGGATTTTGGCATATGAAGTCATTTCTACTGGTGACAGTAATTGAGCAGACTGGAATGAGTTAAGTGAGGTCTGATTCTGTTGCTTTCTCCCGCATCATCTATACTGAAGCTTGGGTTTGATAGCAAGCCAAATTTTTAGTCCTCAGTTTTCAGTATCTGTAATGCTTTAAATGGAGAAGCCAAGTTAAATCTCAGGGGAAGTCACATGGTTCACAAATGTGGATGCAAATGGGTTCATATAATTTTTGTGCAATATTTTGTGTGTGAAAGTCTCTCAAACTCTTCTTGGCTTTTAACTTTCACAAGAGAGCCCTTAATTACTCTTTGAATATGCCATTACATTTCTTTTTTTACTCACAGCATTTTTTTAAAATAGTGGTCTGTTTTGTTTCTATATATAATGGAAGTTAATAAAATATGTGCCAGAAGCCAAAAATATGATGAGCTATAAGGCATACTCCAGACTGTAAGGAAAAAGAAGAAAGAGCTGGCCTGTAATTCCACAGCCTATCAATATTTCTCCTTAGAATAGATATTACTTTTGGTCTGTCTCCCCACAAATGTCTGGCCTGAATCTAAATAATTATCCCCCTTTCTAAATCTGTAGCTCACCAATTTGTGCTCATTTAAAGTCTGTGCCCTGTGCCAAAAACTCGCTATCATTTAATTCCAGAGTCTAATTCTGAACTAGAGGTTCCCCCGTCTTTTTCTTAGACAGTATCAGATCTGTCGAACTAAGACAGCTGGGGAACGAATCTCAGTGGCATGCTACAGATCCACAAATGTATTCAGTTTTACTGCTGCAGTAGGAAGGAGCAGGTCTGTGAATGCATCAGCTTGATGTTCCTGCATCTGCATTGGCCACTGGGGCCCAGAATCATTCCACCTAGCTTGAAACTCTTAACTTAAAGGCCTGTGTTAAGAAATTGGTAGCCTGGTTCATGTAGGCAATGCACAGAGACAGAAATCTTACCTGAGATACCTCTCTGTCTCCACTCCATAGAGGGAGCTTGGTGATAGGGCTCTCGAGATGCTGGAATATGGTTTTTGAAAAGTGACTGCCTTAAGAAATATATCTGTCCACCAACCAACCTATTGGACTGAGTATCCCGGAAAGAGTTGGAACTTGGCCTTTATGCAGTTCTGCATGTCACTTCTTCCACACATTTGGCATAACTCGCTCACCTGAACCACACTAGACGTTCTGTCTGATACTCTGCTGCCTGGAGATGTTTAGCAGGCTCTCAGGAGTACAGGACTCGCTCACACCAGTTATCACATATACGGGTATATTTGTGACAACTGTCTGATCTTCTCCTCCCTGCCAAACTCAGCTAAATATGTTCACAAATAATTGGTCCAACTTTGCTGCTTTTGGCAGGGACTTAACCATTAGCAAGTGACAGGCTAGGAGTGGCCACTGTGCCTTTACAAAAGTGTGCAAGTGGCATTGATGGTTCTTCATATAAAAAAGGTATAGAAATCTCTTCAGCAATGGACATAAATTGAACTTGCTGGTCTCCTATCTGTACTCCTATCTTTTAATAGAAAGAATGTCTTCTGACTTAGAGTCCATGATGCAGTGGATACAACATATGCAGGATGAAATATGGGGTTGCTGAGCTCTTCTAATGCTCTGCTATTGCTGAAAGTAGGGAATTCTCACTCTTCCTTTTTTGTCCTTACTTTTCTGTCTTTCATTGCACACCCAGGCTGATGAGTGTCTCCATCCCTGCACTAAGATTTTTCAGGTCTTTTCTGGCCTCATGCAACCTGGTAACCTGGCAGAAAGACCAGCTGTGTGGAACAGCACAGTGTACATGGAGGAGCTCAGAGCCAGGAGCAGGCAATGTAGAAATGGGACGTCCCCCTTCAGTGGTGGTGAACCAAGACATTGGCTACCTCTCTGGAAGACGTACCTAACCCACTGCTAAACAAGATGACTTTGGGGTTTGCTAGCCATACAGCTCCATGTGAAGCAGGTGTCTGTGCTGTCACCTGGCAGCTAGCACGTCAGAAGCTATCTTTGCTCAGCTCCTTTCTATTAATACACTGTCAGCTATTGATAAGCTGCTATCAAAACCTGTTAGCTAAAAGCTCATTTGGATGTAACTGTTCCAGCTCCATTCACTATGCTGTTGGAGCTGTTTTGGACAACTCACAATCAGGAGACACCCATTGACTTCAAAGGGAAATGGAGCTCTCAGCAGAGCTCTCAGCCTGTAAAAAACAGAAGCTTTTTCTCAAGCATGACAAGGTCTGTGGGGAAGCAGTATCCTTTACTGGTACAGCTACTGTTGGCAAAACAGCAACATCTAAAAGGCATGCAGCGTTCCTTGAGGTTTCTATCATGACTTCCGTCATGATCTTCATAGCTCAGGAGCAGTGGATGGAGAGTTCACAGCCACCACTGTGGTGTGGATATTACACTGTGACGTAATATCTTGCCACCACTCCTTTCTTTCCAAACTCCAGTTTGGAAGCCATTCTGAAACCTGCATGTGATGAGCTACATCTGGTTACCCTGTTGTTTCTCTGGGACCTTGCTCTTTGGACTGAGGATCTCTTATTACCCTATATTTGCAGATTATTTCATAGAACTATGTTGCACTACAATATTAAAAGGCATTTATTTCAGCAGCCAGTGTGGATGATGCATTCTCAGGCCTTTTACAGAATAGGTGAAGTGTGATGCCCTGAGCTTGTGGGTTGAAATGTCTGTGTGCTTATTCTAGCTGTGTCTACTGGGCATTCACAAGTCTCCCTCCCTAAAACTTGCTAAAGTGGGTCCTCTCTGCTCTAACCCTGTTGCTGGGGCCCGGGAACATTTTCAGATTATTAGGCCATTCAGCATTGTTGCACTCTGGTTCTCACCAGCATGTCTTCTTCACTTTGTCCCATATGTTTGGGCTAACCTTCCTTTCCCCTTACAAATCATTCCTCTGTGAACTACTGGCATCTCTACCCACATATTTTCATATGCACCTCAGTAGGAAATGTATGAAATCAACGCACCTTAAAGAGCATCATGAGCAGGTCAAACTTTATATTCCTAATGAAAAGTCTTAAGAGACTCAGCTGTGGTTCAGCCTCTCACTTTCTTCCTTCTAAAGATGATATTATTTGGTATCTTAAAAACAAGCTCCAGGAAATTCCATCTGGGCTTGTTGTGAATCATAAGCCTACTGTGTCTCTTTGCTGAATCCTGGCTTGGCTTTGCACAAATTTACATAGAAAATGACCAGAATAAAAACTTGCACCAACTTTACTGGAAGACGTTGAGATTTTTTTTCAGTTTGTTGTCAGTATGAGAAATCGAGTGAAAATATTTTGTCAAAATAAAAAAAAATGTTTGTGGATTGAAATGATAATTAGAATCACAATTTTGTTTCAACAGAATTGAAAGTTTGATTCCAACTTGCATATTTTAAATGGATCCTTTTATTTTAAAAATTACATTTCAGAAAATGGTCACCCAGAGGTGGTTTTAACCTTGGGAATGGGTGTGTTCTTTCTGAGACTCAGATCCCACCATCCCACTTCAGTTAGCTATTGTGGAAAATAACAGAAACTCACAAAAATTTTCGGTATTAAATCTTTTTTTTTTTTTCCTGAAGAAAAGCAAGAAGCAGCTTTGTGCAAAATAAGGAAAGCAAAGTAAAGGTCATCCAGCACTCCTGGGAAGCTGGACTGTGCTTGAATACTCAGTGATTTTGAAATGAGTTAGTACTTTTTTCTTTATTTGCAATATCAATAGTTCAGGACTGTCCCAGTGAAAGATATTTTGGGTGTCTGGTTTTTTTTCACCATTGAAAGTCATGAGACCCCGTCAGTTCCACAGAAGGCTGTTTTGGTGGCAGTGGTTGGGTTTTTTCTTTTTTTTTATATAGGCAAATCTGAATAATATGCAGCAAATTGAGTGACAGATACAATTTTGAAGGCTAAAAACCTAAAACCTCTAAGCAGTGATTTAAAAGCTAATTATTATGGATATAGCCATTCAACATTCATTTCTTAATATTGTTCCCTCAAGAAATAGTGATTTAGTCAACCAATTATTTTATCTCTTTTAGGGATACTTTCTTAATTGCAAAACAATCTAAAAATATAATCAGCATGCTAAATACATGTGGTATCTTGTTTAGAATGCCATGTTGGAGGAAGAATGCAATTAAACTGTCAAAATGTAATTGTTTCTCATATTTAATTTAAAGAGGCTGATTCACATTTGCTTTTCATGTTTAGGAGTTAAAAAACAAAGCAAGCTACTAGTACAACTACTAGTTTTTAATAAAGACAGCCTAAGCTCGGAGCGCTGACGAAAGCTGCCTCTGTCATGAGATATTGTTATCAAAAGGTAAGCAAACATTCACATTTTTTCACTCCTCATGAAACTGCAGTTCAGAATGCAGAGTTTCCGTGTGTAAGACAATATTTGCAACTTCAGATGCAGCTCTAAAATGGGGTGATGTGTAAACTGTACACTCTCCATCTGCCCCATCGCCTTTGGAACCACAGCTCCTCAGAGATGTCCTCCACCCGTTGCTGTTTCTTCCTTGCTACTGGAGGAAGTTTGGAGGAAGGGGACCTTGAGCTGGAATCCATGACATTCAGCTTTCATCCCCACTGCTCCTGCTTTGGAGGAAGGGAGATATACAGACCTGCAGTGACTTCGCCCTTGTACACCTGCATCCAAACCCACCTGCCTGACGTCCAGATTTGCCTTTTTAACCATTCCACGCTGGGTGATAATGGAAACAACAGAGCAGTGCAGTCCTGGGACTGCTGTTTCACAGGATACAAATCATCAGTGTAGTGGAAGGAAATGCTAGACACATTTAGGCAGGTGCATTATCTTCAAAGACAGCTCCGAGGAGAGAATTCTCCTGCTTAGGCAGATGCACATGGATATTTTCACCATGATGCCAAAACAAGCAACTTTCGCTTCCAGGACAGAATAAGTAGTTTTTTATCCTTTTCTTTTAAACCTCATGTTAGTTCAGTAATGTCCTACACTTTTTTACTAGCAAACAACCTCTTAAAAATTGTGTGACATCCAGTTAAGGAGAATCTTTGAGTGAAATTAATCCAAGTCCTCTGGGCCCACATCAGGTTGTCAGGAGCTTTTCAATCCCACTTATCTCCTGTGCAAAGATAGAAGCCCTGTGGAATCAGTAGCACTGGGATTTAACTTCAGATCTTAGATGGGGTGGAAATCTAGTAAGCACCACACTGAATTTCATTTTGTGGTAATAAACACAGTAGCACAGATTACTCCAACCAACTCACCCGAACAGCTTATATTTGGGTATTGCTGCCTTAAGTGGTACATATTCTGGTGAGCAGGCATGAAACACACACGCAAATGCAAGACAAAATAAATGTCATGGTCATACACACATTTAGAGAAGCTCATGCCTGCTTTGCCTTGGATATGTTAACTAACAATTTATTTGGGGAATTGTAGTGTCATTAAAATGCCCCCATTTAAGTGAAAATATAGATTATTGAGTTTTTTGTAATTTCCTTGTGTATTGTTTGTATCCTATATATTATTATTACTATACAAACTTAGTAGAATTACTTTTATTTTAGATTATATGTTTTGTCAATTCTGTAACTAGAGCAATAAATAGCACTAGCAGATTGTTATCCCATCTATGGTGCAGCCTTTAGAGAGAACTGAGATATCAGCAGGTGGGTTTCCCACCTATTTGTTGCCAACAGAGCAGATCTGCAGGTTTATTCCTACACACAAAGGCAGGATCTAGCAGAAAGATGGTTAAAGATCTGTCTGCCTCTATCCCCTAACATCTCCCCTTCTCCTTATGGTACTCTCCTTATTTCATAACATGATCCAGCTGCAAGCGAGAGGTTATACAGGAAGGGAGCATTGTCGGTGCAAATTGAAGTTCTAACAAGGCTCTGATGAGAAAGAGAAAGGAAGTTTACAGCTGTGCCCAAGCTGGATGGATGTGGATTTACACAAAATTCAAGGTGGCACATCCCTTACTGTAGAAAGAAATACCTGTTGAATATTTTCTGCTGTAGCCTTTCCCGAAAATCCAAGGCCCCATAAGAGATGGGATGTAGAAAAAAGCTTGCCCAGGAAGTTGACGGAAATGGTGCTTTATAACAGAAAGTGCTGAAGGAGTTCAGGGCCACAGGCTCTGCCTAGAAATACAGTGATGGGCCCGTAATGTGTCTCACTGCAGTCTGCATGAGAGAGACTCTCTGCCAGACTTGCCCTGTGCTTCCTGTAGGGCTTTACCCCTTCTTTGGCAGCATGGAGAGGTGGGGGATTCAGGCTCCTGGAGGGCTGTGGGTCCAGGGGACATCAGGACGCTGAAAGGTCCTCCTCTGCCACATTTACCAGCTCCAGGCTAAAGAAATGCAATATAGCTGACACTTTCCCTTCTTTGTGTTACCACCACCTTTTCAGCATGCTTCTGATCTGGCAGCAGGGCAAGTGTGGGCTCTGGATGCAGTGTTTACGTCTGCTGCCTCCTAACCAAGGAAGGGCCCTATATCCATGGCCAGAAGTGTGGGAGGGGGTTGCATTTTAACACCTCCATCCTGCAAATCCTCAGTTCCTGCCCCAACTCTCAGTGGCTCCACCAAGGCTCTAGCAGACGTGGAAGCAGATGAAAATCTCCCTCGCTGTCCATACGCTCCTGTAGCCATCCTCACGTGAAAAAAACAGATTCGTGTGTGCCAGGCCAGGCTTTGACTTGACTCCGGGAATTTCATACCAGATTTCTATGCAGTAAGAACAGGCATTAGGGTTGCCAGTTTGAAATATGACAAAGCCCAGCCGCCTCAGACAAATGGTTGCTACCCACGCTCAGATTCGTCCGCACATGTGCAGTGCTCAGGATAACAACTGCCAAGTCTATAGTAAAAGAGGCCAGGCAGGAAGCCAGCCACATGGCAACTCTAAATGATATTAATAAGACTTTATAAAAAGTTAAAAGCACAACTGTAGCTTTTCAAAGTGTTTCTTAGAGATCTCTACATATGCATAGGTGTTTCATGTCTATGAGATAGAGGCTTGGGGTAAATTTAATGCAGTATACTTTTCTGCCTGAGGATTTTTTATTTTATTTTTTTTTTTCCTCCTGAAAGCTGTTGATATAAACTGGGACTCATTAAAAACACCTTGTGTTTTGTTTTTAGAAATCTTGAATTTATGTCATTCCCTGGATCATTAGAAAGTGATGTAGCATCAGCAACTGCTCCGAATGAGCCTTATCTTGCAAGGAACAGAATATTCTTGCTGCAGTCAATGGCAGTAAAAGGGTGCTTAGCACCTTTCAGGAGATGCTGAGCGTCTCTCCCAGGCCTAAGTCCAGAGATAGCATTCCCAAAGGACAGATACAAGGATATTAAAAAAGACTTTGATCAAAGAAATATTGCTTCTTTCCTCCTTTCACTAAGCAGATGTGCAACGTGTCTTGGGAAAGAAATAGAAAAATTCCTGAGTGATTTATTTGATGAACCTAGTTTTAACCCAGGTTATTGCATGCCTGATATCGTGATGCTGGTTATTAGTTTCCAGTTGAAAATGACCAGATAGAGGACATATTCACTTCATCAATATAATACATTTATTGGTTGTCAAGAGAGTCACATCACACAGATATGTAAATCTGTCACTTTGTCTTAAAAGTGTATTTCTCTATTACAATGTTGCTTGATGTATGTTTTAAGGCAGTAAGGCCTTTTAAATATTAAAAAAAAAAAAAAAACAAGACAAGGGGGAAGATTTGTCTGTTCAATCACAGGATTTAAGACATTAAAAGCAGATGCATCATTTATAAAAGTAGGATTTTATCAAATGCCATTGTAAATGAAAGAATCATATCTACCATATGTAGATATGTGAATTAAAGAAACCTTATTTCCTGGGAAAATTAACAAACTCTTTTGCTAGCGTTAAAATGGATCAGTCCGTGAAGCTGGTTACTAGTTGACCACAAACCTCGATTTGCTCTGTCAAAAAGTAGAATACAGTCTTTGTTTACATTTGTTTATTTTGGCTTTGTTTACAGTCAAGAAATGTTTTTCATTCTGTTTATATGTCCACTGAAGTAATCTTTGCTTTGAAAAAAAGACATTTGAAGTGGAACTAAAGGAACTCAAAGAAGTTTAGTTGTAATTTAGTTCTGTTCTTTACCATTAAAATCTGCAACAACTATCAATAGCAATAAATATTAAAAATAGCAAGAAACACACTAATCCATATTTCTCCCTTTAAAATGTACAAAACTGGCTTTTTAAAAATATGATGGCAATCTGTATTTCAAAACAAAAAATAACACCTAGCATCATGACATGCTATGGTTCTAAAGAAAATGATTTGCCAATTTGGTCATGCTAGGAGAAGCTGCTGTACAGTAAATGATAATTCATGGCTAATGCTTCTTAAATACTCCTAAGAAACCCATTAGACTAGGAGGCTGTGCACATCATGGTGGGGTTTCAAGGAGAATTTCCTAGTGTGAATTTAGGACGGTGACATTACTCAGATGCACAGAAGTTAATGGTGAACCTAAACATGGTGGTGCTGAGACTGCCAAGATGAGGCACAGAGGTTCTGCACGGTGCATGTGGTACTTCCATTGCAGAGAACACTACTGACTTGCTTTTAGGATTTTTAAAACCTCACATTGTTGACGCTGTTTCATGCCTGCTTTCTGTTCTTTTGGCTTCAGTAACAAGGACAGAGGTTCATGGGCTCAGAACTTATTTAAAAATGGTAAAAATTACCGTTATTCAAGACCATTATTCATTAAGGTCTTATTCAAGACCCCAAAAAAGGGGTGGGAGAATGGAACTGTTTTGCGGTTGTTTTAAAAAACTGTTAACAGCAGTTTCTGCACTGGAATAAAAATACTGATACCTCCACTTTTTCACACAGTTGAACTGCTACTTTCCAGCTTTTGATGTTTTAGGTGTAGCATGTACCCATATGGACAGTTTTTTTCTGGATCTCTCCACCCTGTAGACATTTTCAGGTGTTACACTGTTTAGCTGCAGGATCCTGGATGTAGCTGCACTCACACAAACTCTTCCCCTTCCCAAAAGAGGAAATACAGCCTGGGAATGAATTTGGGTTTTGTGGTAACCCCACTGGTGGCCCAAGACTGTGCAGTTCCCTGGAGAGCTGCCTTGGAGGGAAAGGAGATGGAGCTCTACTGGGATATGGGAGTTCACGGGTACCCAGTAGCCATTAAAGAGTTGTAGATATGACTTAGAATAGCAGGTTCTGACCCTGCCTGCCAGCATCGTATCCCTGACTGCACCTGCCTCTGCCTTTCCATCTCATCCACCACCACCACTAGCATGTTATGTCCTGTCTTGGTCCTCTCTCCTTCCACTCCTCCTTCTGCCCCCCAGGTGCCCTGGTTTTCCCCTGCCTCCTACCCATACGTACATATGCCTGCCTGCATGCACCGAACATAGTAGTAGTAGTAGTTTTTATTACTCTCAGTTCTTTATTAATGCCACATGTGCTGTTGTAAGGTTAAGTTATTAAGTGATATCCAATAATTGTCTCTGCTCTAAAGTGGACGTTTCATTTAACTATACTCATGTGGATCTGTTTCAGTACCATTTATCATGACCACATTTTAAGAAACATTTCAATAGGCCATTTCTCTCTTTCCTTTCTTTAACAAAACTAGACTTAAAAGGTCCCAGTCAAAAATTAAATATGATTACCTTTGGAACAGCATAAGGGAACGTGGGGTTTGCATGCGCTTTGAAAGTTAAAATACATATTTTACCAGGCTATCATCTCAGCTGCAGAGTTAATTTTGCTGTATTTGTGCACTTGCTGGAAATGCTTACATGAAGGCATACAATGACCTGTTTAGTTTGCAGGAGAAAATTATGTCATTTGCAAGCAAGCTTTCAGCTGTGATATTTTATAATTGTTTAGATGAAAACCTGATAATCCTCTCCTCCTTCACATAAACTGCAATCCATCTTAAAAACTGTGATAATTCATAAAACCTGCAGCTTAATAAACTAACAAACCCCAGGCCTATGTTATTTTAAGGGAAGTCAATCTTTGATCAGTCAAGCTGAAATGGGTCTGATAAGTGGAGGCCTTACTCACAGGGAGCAGCACTCCAGTTTGTTATTGCTATTTGCTCATCATCCTCAAGTGCAAAATAAGCAGAAGTCTTTCCGAGCTTCTTATCTCTTTTCACTTTCTTCTCTAGATCTCTGTCGCTTTAATCCAGCATGTCTGCTGCTGGTTAACAAGGAAATCCTGTGTCAATTATCGCCAACAACTTCCTGCTGTGAAGCTGTGGGGAATCAAAGCTTTTGAGAGCCTTTTTCACACCAGAGAGTAGTGCAGGGCCTAATTAAATGGCCCTCATATCCTGCAGCCTACTGGTGGCCAAATGATAGAGAGCTAATGAATGATAACCTAATTTTTTTTCCAAGAATTGTTTTGATTCTTCCGGTCAGTTGTGCTTACTGAGATGTGGCTCATTGTTTGTCCTTAAGGCTGAGGAGGGCGTTGAAAGGTAAAACTTGGGAAAGATACTGATCTGCTTGGTTTATTGAGCGCAGACCTTCGATTATATAAATATATATATTGCATATCGGGAAGGATATTTGTTAAAAATTGCTTTGCTGAAATGTGTTGCCCTCTTTCCTCGATATGAATTGCTTTGGTGACTCTTATACACATGTGGGCTGCAAAATTGTCCTATAAATCCCCCTCATAAATGCTATCGCTACAATATTATTTTTACAGAATCACAGAATAAGGTATCTGCCATCGCTCGTGCACAGCTGCCCTGGTTCCCCCTCCTCTTTTTTTTCTTCTCCCTTTTTTTTTTCTTCCTTCTAAAATCATTCTATGAAGAACTTGATCTCTTGCTCGAACAAAACTGCAGCTCTTGTATGGCTGCTGCTTGAGATTAACTAACCTTATGCCAAAGTTACACATAAAAGAAATACAAATCTATGCATCTCTGCTGGTTTTAAGTTTAGACAAGTGCCCTGAATCTCTGGCTGCCTCTGCCTGTGCAGTGATGCTGTTCTGCGAGCACTCAGTTGTGGTCCCGTGCTGAGCACCACTTGCATTAGTGCAGTGCCTGAGCAAGCTTACCAGCAATAAAACAACCTCAGGAATAAATAAAATACCTGAGTGGATAGCAAGATACTTATATTTACCCCTGTTGTTCATTTCTGAGGGTCCTAGCTTAGTACGTGTGCGTGAGGTGGCAGACTTAGAGGTACCAGGGGAGCCCTAATTCTGAATTTCCTGACTTTTATGGTTTTACATTACAACTTTAATGTTCCATTAGCATCGGTTTTTTGTAGTTAATTTCCTTGGGGAGCCTGGGAGAATTCAAGTTGTTGGTTTGGGTTTGGTTTTTTTTTTTAAATAAAAGCAAGTTGGAGAAGGATGGTCAAATCTACCCAACTGCTTTGAAACGTTTAAAAGGATTTAATAGGATTTTTTTTTTCCTAGAGAGGAGCAAATCCAAAATGCCAGCCAGAAGTATGCACACCTGCTTTCAAATACTGAAAAAGTCAGAGTCTGTCCTGCTGCATTCCATACCCAGAGCTCTGGCTGACATAAGATCCTGTGTTAAGATTTTTTTTTTTTTTAAGTGGTTTGGTTTGGGTTTTTTTGGGGGATCTTTATGGTTTTGTTTTGTTTTTGTAAAAAGATACTGCAGCCTGCATATACTTTTGGCATAAAGGCTTATAAATTTGAAAAGCCTCACCCTAACTAATTTTTCTTCCCTTCACATTTAAATTTATTTACAGTACCAAGCCTGTAAAGTGCTTGGTGCTTCTCCCATATCCACGCAGCACTTACATCTAGGGGCTTGCAATCAAAGGTGAAGACGGGAGTCATGGAGAAGAGAAACACCATGATTTGATGTGTTTTATGTTGCATGGCAGAAAGCTGTTGTTCATCTCAGGAGTTTAAATATTCAGAGAGGTGTAGGAGCAAGGCACCAATTCTGGATAACTTTATTTCATGGCGGTCATTGTAAATGAGCCAAGGACCCATCTTGCTCTTCATATCTCAGCTTTTTAGGGTGGGAGGAGGAACTTGGCTGCTGCCAGTGCTGGGCAGGAGGAAAAGATGCAGCAGGGCATATGAGCAGAAGAGAGAAGACACGTGAAAGGTGAGCTGCATGCTTTTGCAATTGGTTCAGTTGGTATTTCTTGGCCACTGCAGCTCGCATGCTTGGGCTGTGACTGTTCTCTCTTGGGTCAGCTCAGTATGAGGATACCACATGTTTAAAGAGTCCTCTCCTTTGGTCAATGAACATTATGAGTCACGGCTTTGGTTGTTTTGGGTGTTGTGGTTTGTTTTTTTTTTTTTAGTAACAAATTCAGGAATCTTTTAATTTTGTTTTTCTGTGTTTGGGGCTTTTAATGTCCAAAATTCCAGCTCTGCTTGTTGCAGAGAAAATTAAACTTCAGTAAAACTGGGAAGTCTCCCATAATCACATGACTCCAGGGGCTGTGGATTCAAGAGAAACACCTGTGGAACACTCTGATTAAAGTTACCAAGAGCCAAGTAACCGTTCCCCCCCTTAGACAGTGAGTGATAAAGTTGCTCAGAGAGTATGGATGAGGCAATCTTTTCTTTCTCTTTTCCTCCTTTCCCTGCTAGCCCTCTGATCCTTGAGCCCTGGCCGCCATTCCCGAACAAGACAGCATTGGCTGTGGATTGTATTTTCCCCGGCATAAATGATTCACTTGCATCCCCACTCGGTCTCCGGCAGCCAGTAGAACTCCTGCCATCAGTTAAAAAATGCTCCAGGATTTAAGGAGCAGAAGAAGCAAGTTTTAAGGCCCCAAGTCAGCAAAGCTTCTTAGCAGATGTGTGCTAAGCATGTAAGCGTCCCCACCCTGGCCTTCACTTCTATGTTTAAAACTACAAATGGGCTTATAAGTCTTGCTGAGATGAGGAGTTCCGCCAGTATCTTGCCGCTCAGATACTGCCTCTGTTCTTCTTGACATTTGTTGACACAATGAGCATTTGTTACCTCATGGAGTGCAAATACTATTTGTTAGTTTTGAACCTAATTTAATAGTTTTACGGTTCAGTTAAGGATATTGCCCATATCACTGCACTGATGTGTGACATCTCACTGTACAGGTGAGATACTATACAGGCAATTAATTCTTATGCATATTCTTGTAATTTTTACATGTATATATTTTTTCCTTCAAACAGGATTTAAAAAAACAAAACCAGTAACAATAAACTAACAGTTTGTATCAGCTCTAAAAGCACTGTTTTTATGGATTTTTACCCTCCCAGAAACAAAGTCTCAAGATATATATTTCCCTTAGCTATTAATAACACTATGACATATACCGATGAGGCTAAAAGGAAGTAGATTTTAAACAGTCATTCTTTGCTTCCTCCCGAGGTGCCAAAAATGTTTTGGGGTTTACAGACCATGGACTTTATTTTACTTCCGGCTCCATCAGTATAAATTTAATGCTCTGCATAAACCAGAATTTTATCCATACTTTTAAAACTTCCAAATATATTTCTAAATAACGAAATAAATAAACACACATTCAAATCCCATGAGGAGCTTTACCTGACTATTTAATGGGCTAAACAGCTTCAAGGATTTGATAATAATTCACTACAAGAATATTTCAGCTAGTTGTATTTGTTTTTTCTTCCCAGGCCTAACCTATTTCTTTTATTAAAAATGATAAAGACTTGATCCTGCTTCCATTTTAAGCATCACTGCACCAGGTCTGATATGAATTTATTAATTTTATTTTTTTTTATCCTGGTCTGCTTCTCAGATGGAAACAGAGTATTTGCTTCTATTCACACCATACACCAAACTATGAATATTATTTCAGTTATGATTTCCTATGTGTCTGTACTAAGGAAAGAGTGGAAATAAAGGACAAAACCAATAAAGATTCAAAACCAAAAGCATATGTACGAGTGAGTAATACACAAAACAAAACAGGGGCTGTTAAGCAGATGACTCCACTGAAATGTAAAATATTCCACAGGTTTTGGCAACTTTGAAATGCTACACTTTCTACATTTCATCTATTAATCATTTAGAGGGACGTTTTTGGTTAGCCAAAAGACAAAGTATTCCCTAACTGTGTTACTGATTGTGTGTGTATAACTCCAGCTGTAACGACGTTGACAAATATGACAAAAAAACAAGGAAGTGGCAATAAATTAAAAATTATCATCAACCAATAAGCATAAGAAAAAAATGACAAATTCTTAGGCAAATGGCAATAAGCTAGACTATAAAAATCAGGAAACAGACTGGCTGAGTGTCTAGAAAATGTTAGGAATTAAAAAAAAAGGGACAACTTAGATGGAAAGTTTTCAGATGAAAATTAATTGCTTCACCACTGAAGTGAGTCAAATAATGGAAAGTTAGGAAAAAAAGTCCACAATAGGCAAATCTCTGTAGATCACAAGCAGACAAATCTTCCAACACCAAATAAAACACTGTTCCCACTTAAGCGCCACATTATCACCTTCCTTTGGGAGGGTTCAATAATTGACATAAGCAGTTATTCCAATTAAAAAAAAGTAAGAAGAAATAGAATCTGCATATTAAATAACACAGTTGAGAGTAAACATAAAAGTCAGTAAAAGAGCAGTAAAAATACCTTTGCTCACAGCAATATGCTATTCATTTAGTTGCCTGGAGAGTATCACTCATGAGTCCTTTAAGTACTGTCACAACAAATCATTGGAAACTGATGAATACGCAATCCAGGATCCCAAACAACAAACTATTACAAACTATCTACGTGTGAAAAGACTGCTGGAAATTCCTCTAAGCCTCTGTAAATAGCTTTGAGTGAAGTTGGTTGAGGGCCAGATGCCCACCAGAGGCAAATCCTGATTTTTAACTTCACTATAGCTGTGCATATACTGGGTACAAAACCCGGTAAAGGTTATTCCCTCTCATAATGGGAGACTGTAGCTTTTCTCTCTCCCATCAGGAGACTAAGACAATGATGCCTCTTGGTCCTACAGGCATATATGCAAAGGTAATAATATGTGAATATGATGTGAAGTTTTAAAAACTTTTAAGATTTAAAAAGTTTAGTAGTTGTTCCTAGATAGCTCTTATGGAAGCAGAGCATCAAAATGAAAAAGTAATCTAAATTGGCCTGGGCAATATGATCTCACCACAAAACTTGCATTTAAACTTTTTGTTCCTCTGTAGAGGCTTATATTTTATGCAGAGTATCTCCAAGATCACCACAATAGCAGCAGAAGAGCCAATACAGTTAGACATGTATTACAAACACACAGCACNGGGGGGGTGGGGTGTAAAAAGAAGAAAAATATTTGAAATCTTGATCTTTTCATATTTATATACGTTTTTCAGAATGTGCTCCATTTTTTCTGTGCCACACCAAACTACCTCATCTGTAAACTGGCCGTTTAAAGTTACTTAAGTTGCATGTGATCATTAATTAAACTCTATGTTTGTTCTTAATCTAGATATCTAGATTAAGAACAAACAAAAACTGATCTTCAAGTATTCTATTATCTTAACCATTTTTGGAATGCTGGTGCTTAGTGAATTGAGAGGCCAGGACCATGGCAGTCAAAATAAATTTGCTGAGGTTGCTGCAGAGAAATGGAGGGAAGGATGGCTGAGTGCCAGGGGTGTGCCTGACCCTCTGGAATAGAGATTCATGCTTCTGATCATTAAAAATACTTCAGGAAAATAGATAGGCACAGGTGAGGGATGGCTTTCAAGGTGAAGGCATATGGCTGAATAGTGATAACCTTGCTCTCACCATGGGGCTCAGTGTACTGAACTAAGCAGAACTATTCACTTGAGTAATTTAAGCAAAACATGCCCCTTTAAAAGCACTTTCCATCCATAGGAATGAAATTGTTACATTTGGAGATTTTAGGGCAGGGTTACTCAACACAATGTGCTAGAAAATTTGAGGACAGCAGGTTTTTTCCTCTTATTTGCAAGGTATTCCCTTGTTAGAATTTGGATTGTCCCCCCACCCAGCGGACCAGAATAGACCACAGCTTGCCATAAGAGCCTGACTTTCTTTATATGCTGGAAGCAACAGGAGTACAATCTCTCTCTTTTTAAAAAATTCATCTTCTTTCTAACTAAAACCCAGAAATACAAACATGAGTGTATTTTTAGGGAAATCTCAGGATTCAGAAAATATGCAGAGCATTTGAACTTAGAGCAGAGTATCTCAGACTGAGGGTCTTCATGATTGCCTCCCCTTCTCCTGTCTTTTTTTTCCTTCTCATCTGAAACAAACTGATTATCAAAGCTTGGTCAGTGAGCCTCATGCTTTACAGTCTGTGAGAGAGACTAAACTCAGTAGACACTCTGCTTAGTTAACTGTGAACGTCACATCTTTCTTTCCAGGAATAACGGTTCCAAATGTCAATAGCTGTTTGAGCCATGTTTGATAGGTAAAGTAATGTCTGAGATGGTGCTACTCAGACCCTAGCTATAAATGAGGATTACTAACCATTTTTATGCATTTTGTTATAAACTAAGACCAACTGTGAAGTGACACTGACATGTACCAGCAAAAACCCGACAAAAATCAAATACTTTTCTATGCCAATTGTGCACAAAGAGTTGGATCTAAGCATTATTATAGCAGAGCCTTTCATGTTGCTATAGCCATGGTTGTGTTTGCATTTCCATAATAAAACCTATTTTCAGGGGGTTTATAACTCGGCTGTAAGAAATTTACTCTGTGCTCCAACTTGGCATAACAAAGTATCAGCCGGAGAGCTGCAGCCCTCCAGCTTTAACATTCCCTCCCTGCTGCAGGACGGAAGAGTTTGTTTGCTTGCTTGTAGGTGTTCGCTGAAATTCATTCTGCAAAGCCAACGTGGGTGTGCATATGGGCTCTGACAATCCCAGATATAGTAGACCAAAACCTGGCTCCAAATCTTTTATCTGTTTTCAGAAGTCCTGGTGAAGAGTACCTAGGGGAACTACACGTGGAGTTGGGTACCAGGAGATGTATCAGAGCTGTTTTTCTTAAAACCAACCCCAAACCCACCTCTTGGAGTTCATTCCTTCATGAGCTAAGTGAGATATTGCTTGTAGTAGCACGAAAATGCATGTTTTGCAGGACACTGTGTTAGAGAAAAAAAAGTGGGAGAGATCAAGCAGGAAAAACTCAAGAAAGAAACTGGTTTCGCAGAGAGCTGACAGCGGGGGGAGCAGCCTGGTTTCTCACAAAACAGCTTCAAACCAAAGGTCCAGTTCTGCTGCAATGTGCTCTCCAAGCATGGGGACCACAGGGAAATACAGCTGCCGTGCAAGTGTGCGGTGGGAAAGGGAGAAGGGATTTTTGTAGCTTCAGACAGCTGGAGCGTGAGAAGTTGGAAAATGGATGCATTAAACTGGAGCCTGTGCTTAGCATAAGCCACTGCAGAGGCTGGTACAGCAGGTAATGGGCTCCAAGGGACCCCCTGCTTAGCAGCTGCGCTGTGTTTCCCACTGGAGCTCTTCCAAGACGCATGGCTTTTTTCTTGGGGGACTATAGGTAAGACTAGGAGTCAGGAAGTAATAAAACCTCATTATTACTATTTATTGTTAGTAAACATTTATGCAATGGTAATGTCCTGAGCTGCCAGCCAGGTACTGACTGTTTCTCCCTCATTCTTCATCTCAGCAGAGCCCCTTAATCACTGAACATCACAAACACACAACTTTCGGATCTCTCCATGTCCCTGCACATGGCCTGGTCCTTTGTAAGGACTGGTTGCTACGAGCCTACCATCGAGAGGATGAGGTCTCATAGTCTTGCTGGAGGACTTGGCACACTGAACTTTTTGGTGTGTTACTACATTTCCTGATACCTATAACATGAAGGGACTTCTCCCCATCACTGATTTCAGGAGTGAGTGGGGGGAGGGGCTGGGAGAGCAAACAAATCTTTACAAGCTGCAAAGTTACTATATCTGCAAGGCACAGACAGAGCCAGAACCATGGGGAACACAGGATGGAAACAATCTGCAGAGCAGATTTGCCTGGAGCTACGCTGCCTTTGAAAGGAGTGATACCGCTGGCGGCATGGGGAGGGGTACGGGCAGAGATTCAGTGCTACACCTGTGCAGCAGGTACCACCACTGCTCCCCACACAACCCCTCTCTGGCCTCTGCTCTTACCAGGCCGAGATTCATATCAGACAGGACTGGGGTTAAGGTATTCCTGGTCCTCCCTAGACCCAGCAGTCCCAAAGGAGCTTTTGGAGGAGTAAGAGCATTTGTGTGTGCCACCAATGTTGGGTAACTTCATCCCTTCATATGTCAGCAATCAGGTGATTGCTCTATTCCTTCCCATTCCTCAACACGTCTGAGTGGGGAAGAGGGGGGTCAAGGGGTGATGGAAGGTTGAAGATGCTGAATATGTTCCTCCCAGACAGAAGGAGAAAGATGTCCTGCTACGTCTGGGTTGTCCACTCAAACCCTGGGATGCTGGAGCATGCACAGGGACACAGATGGGTGCAGTGCCTGGAACAACTGTGAGAAGTTAGTGACCAAGAGATGACATCTGTAAAAGTGATGTTGTCCCTCCCTTTCCCCACAGTTTTTCATGCCACTTTAAAACACCATCACTGTGCCCATCACATTGCCTGGAGGCTGTGCTCTGCTCCCCAGCGCAGGGAGATAATGTCTTGCGCCAGGGCAAACCGATGCTGCCCTCACAGGGAAAGGACTAATAAAGGACTAATTCCAGACTAAATATCCTGAAATATTGCCAAATACTCTTCAAAACTATTGTAATTGTATTTAAATGTGTCTTCCTTAGTTTATTTTTAAGCTACAGACTCACTGGGTGTTTGTGTATTTTGCAAATGTAATTTGAAAATCTCCCACATAAGATAAATTTCCCTAACAAGATGTGATAGGAAATTCATGTCAGGCATAATAGGCTATCAAAGGGAATGCTGCATTTGGATCTGTTGTGCTATATGTATGAAATGTACAAAGTAATTATAAATCCTACAGTATCAAAATGGTCCATTTATGAGACAAATGCTGCTAAAAAAAGACTTCTGATATTCTGATTGTATTAAGAATAGCTTAAACCCTGCTGGGACAAATTCACTCCTGGAATAACTTAGTTTCAACAAGGAATATGCATTTATTGTCTATATTTAAGTACTTTCTGTATTGTAAATAATACTCAGATCAATTTGCATCCAGTGACTGTTCCCTAAAGGAGCTTAAAAATATTAACCAAACATTTAACTTGGTTCCAAATCATATTTTAATTGTTATTTTGGCTTACATTTTCTCATCTGTTAACTAAAAATTTAGAATTTATATCAAGATGAGATTTAATGTAAACCCATTTGAAGAGTAAAAAATTAACAGACTTGTTCCACAGGGAGCAAAATAATCATGGCAGATGCATTAATTGCAATGAGCTTGAATCTACCCTACTTTTATGACTCCTTTATGGAGTTGTTGGTTTTTAATTGGTGAGTATCACTTTTGATTTTCAGTGAAGATTTCTTAAGGTATTAATGATGCTTCCCTAGGAATTCTGAAAAGGAACTTTGACTCCTTTTGGGCTTTGTTTACACTGAGAAATACATCACATTAGGAAATGATTTAGCTAGCACGGGTTACCTGACAGTACACTAAATATGGCTTTAATCTTAATGAATAAGGTTTGTTAACGGTGCTATGAGATACAAAAAAAATTTTTAAACATGCCATGCCCATGTCTACCTTAAGGGCTGAATCATGTACAGCATTACATTGGTTAAAACTTTACTTTCAGACAGGAGGTGTTCTCTAGTAGACTTGTCCCTCTTCTCTACTAGTCTGGGCTAAATTCTGCTTGAATAATCAGAAAAAATATGTTATCTCGATTTCATCTTCCCATTCCCATGACCATTATTTCACTGACCTTTAGCTTCATTTACATGGAGGTGTAGAGAGGTGGGTCTCGGTCTGTTCAACGAAGTAACAAGTTGTAGGACAAGAGGAAATGGCCACAAGTTGTGCCAATGGAAGTTTAAATTGGTTATTTGGAAGAATTTCTTCACAGAAAGGGTTATAAGGCATTAGGAGGGGCAGTGGTGGAGTCCCCCTCCCTGGAGGCATATAAAAGATGTGTAGACGTAGTGTTTAGGGATATGGTTTAGTCAAGGACTTGTTAGTGTTAGGTTAATGGTTGGACTGGATGATCTTAAAGGTCTTTTTCAGTCTGGGCAATTCTGTGATTCTATATGCTGGCAGGTGTAATGGAAGAACTATCACGATGGGCAAAGTTTCCTTCCATGTTTTCCTTTCCCTGCCGAACAAACAGCATGGAAGAGGCTGGGTTCCACCTTCTGTCTGTGCTCATACATGGATCTCTCGCTCCTCAGAAGATAGGTTTCACAGTATGCATAACCTTTGCCAAACTGTCATAGCAACAACCGTAAAACGGCCACATCTGTGTTTAAATGGATTTGCTGGGACTTATGGGATATATTTTTTTTGTCCCTATGTGAAAATGTACTTCCCAGGAGTAAGAAATGAAAACCCGCAAGGAAAGGCAATGTGAGTTAACACTTAGCAGCTGGAAAAGGGAGAGAGCAAGAGCAAATAGCAGCAAGTTCATTCAAAAGCTGTAGCAGCTTGTTTCTGTGAAGTTTCAAGGATCAGTCCCAAAAAGGCATGCTGGGGAAAAAGCTCTGTTAGAGGACAACCTTTTCCAGAGAGAGTTAATAGAGACCAGACAAAGAGGAAGGCACTCCCTGACCTCAGACGCTTTACTGCAGAATGAAAAGGCAGTGCCAGCTGTACAACGGAAGATAGTATCTGACCGAGTTGAAATAGTCCTGTAATATTTTATTTTTGCAACAGTTCAAGAACAATTCGGGAACTCTGGCTGATTATCAGTCTGGTTCATAACAGTCTTAAATTATAAATGAAATGCATAAAACACTAACATGGAAAACGATGCCACTTATGTTTAGTGGTAATGTACACTTTAATATGGTGTGATATTTCATGTGATGGTCATGAAAGGGCTTACGGCCACATCCCACCTCACACGCCCAGGCTTCAGTCACATGGAGCGTTTGATCATCCCAGCATGTGTCCTCCTCCTGCATCCCTAACGCTCATCGGGGAGAGCACATTCACCTCAGAGGGCTGGGCGAATATCGGGGGCTCCCTTCAACAGCTCTGAGTTGAAGTAGTTACAGCTGGTACCAGTTGCAGCTGGTACTAATTAATACACCTAAAAGATGCCCAAAAGGATAACAGGGTCCTCCTCAACAGATGCACTGGGGAGATCTCTCTGCCAGAAATAGTCTTAATTCATCATGAATAATATGTTGATGTATTCAGATTTCCATTTGATCCTAAAGCTCTGGAGTGTGTGTGCATTTCTGAAAAATTGTGACAGGCAACAGTAACAATAAAAGATGCACCCAAGTTCCAAAATCAAAATAAAAACAATAATCTTGGAGGTTGAGAGTCCTGTATGCCCTCCCTGGGAAGAGACATCCACAGACCATTAGAGGTGGAGCTCCTTCTTCCATGCAGAGCCCATCTTGGCTATGTTAGGAACGGACACCCCAAAGGCAGCTGGATGCGATAGTGATTTCAATAACTTGAAAGAAAACTCCATCAAGTCAGGGGTTTTTTTACTACTACTAATGTTTTGAAAGTTTCTGTGTAAATAGATTATCAGGCATCATTAAAAACTGGGGGTTCAAAATAGGCTCTTGAAAGAAACGTTGATTTGCAGCACGGGAATATATTCCTTTTGTATGCATAATTTGGCAAGTTTGGGATAACATTTCTTTGCTGAGGGTCAGATATGCTCTTCAGACACTTTTGGAAGGCCATGAATCTTCCCATTATCCAGCAAAAAAAGGCAGAATACCACCTTCACCTTATATGGTTGAGTTACACCTCATGAGTTTCCTCCCTCTGTTTATACAAGTCTTAACATAAGGATTTGACAGAATATGGTAAATTTTCTTTTCATGAGCTGGACCCAAAGCAGTTTACGTGACTGAATTATATTCCTATCACTTTGCTGTCTGCTGTGACTAAGGTTGAAAAGACCATGTGAAATCATTGTACCATGTGTCCATTCAGCTTCTGTATTTAAACCTGCTCAGAGGGTACCTAAGCAGGGTTTTGAAACAGCAGAGACTGTCAAGGCAGAGTGAAAGGACAGTTCAAGCACTGGGTTCTGCTACAGAGCCATAATCTGAAACATTAGGCACATTTACTCACACAACCTTTGTGTTCACTATTTGCTCCTTATTGTAGACCAGTGTGCTTTGTGCCAATATGTAAGAAAGATTCCAGGAAAGCTAGAACCCATGACACAGGTACTGAAACCCGGCTTGGTGGTAAAAACATTGCTCATGCCAGGAGGGAGCGGCACGAGACTCTGCGTCCCACCAAAAGATGATTCCCAGACCAGCAGCAGGGATGAGAAATCTCCTTAAAGAAACATTGTTTATCCCATGTCCTCATTCCCATTATATTTCCTCTTGATTAACAAGAGCTGTATCTCTTCAGCATTGCTTAGATTCATCTCCCTTTAGAAACAAGTATCCTAACCTAGCAGTACAATTCTCCCAGGATCCTTCATAATCAGTGGAGTGATAGACAACCGAATCACTCTCTGGTGGGCTTAAGGTCAAAATCACCTTCCATATGTGCCTGTAGCTGACTGCAGGGAGAAACCAGTGCAATTAAACATCTAACACAGAAGCTTCAACTATGAGACTGAGCACAGCAGGCATAACTCAGCATTGGCTGTATCTCAAGTCCCCTTCATTCTTTTCTGGTTTGATTGTGGGCTTGCGGAACTGTGTACACATGTACAGGCAGTACAATAATGTGTTGGCTTTCACGTGCCTTCTGAGTGGTGGAAGCCCATACTCCGTGATTTACACTTCTATGGATGAGGTGGTGTGGAGCTGTTGCTCAGGCATGGTTCTTGAAAAGCTTCTGAGTGGAGTTCACATGTTCACTGGAGCACAGCTTTTGATGGGCTTTCCTGTAAGTGTGCTCTGCTCTGTTCTCTCTTCAACGTGCAGAGGAGACCATGAACAAACCTGTCATGAGGGGATGGTTGCAAGAGAGAGATGATGGTACCAAGGGCATGTTCTGTACAGTTGTTCTCCACAAAAGTCCTTTACAGGTGAGAAATGTTTCCACCAGCACTATAGAAGCCTCTGGTTATGTAAGGACTGATTCTCCACCATCCTGGATCTTGGTCTGAATGTTGCTGACAGTAAGATTCCCTTTAAGCTGCTTTATTTGACAACAGATGTACATTTATATAAATAAAAACCTTACAACTGTAAATAACTGAACCACTGATTTTCAGTATAAATTTCATAACACACACAAACACTCCCACATGAGTAAAATAGCTAGAGCAGAGAATTAATCATATAACTAGTTAAGTTAACCATGGCCCTATTTGCCTTATTTAACTTATTCACCATCCTTGTGCTGTTCATTAAACATACATGATGGAAGACTGAAACGAGAAGAGAAGGAACTAATCTATCCTAATGGCTTTTTTTCTTAAATGTGACCCTTTAAACGGCTAATCCTTCTCCACGGTAGCTGGATTTCTGGGGAAGACATTTTAACATGGTTGAGGTATTCCTTTTCATCCTCGTCCTTTCTTGGTGTTGGATTTGTTTTCGTTGTTTGAAGAGATGGGAAAAGAAGATGCTTGGAAAAGTTCTGAGAATACATTAATGGTAAAAGTCGAGAGCGAAATGAAACAAAGCTCTTGGAGAGCAGCACAAACCTCCTGACATTTTCAACTGTAATAAGCAGCTGCCTGTCCAAGTTTATTCTGTTTCACAAATGCTTTGTTAATATTAACAAAGATGAAGTGAAGCCCCCCTCCAAAAGCCTAAACAAAACCAATAAACAAATAACCATCCCCTCCCTTGGCCATTGACTGACATTTGCTATGGAGTTCATGTTAGTAATGAGTTTGTGGGATAGGAATAAACACGACTCCAAACATTAACTTCCTGATGCCAAGCTTCCTGGCAAACATGCAGCACATTATTTAGTGCTAAGAAAGTCAAGCAAAAATAGGAAGTTGTTTCTAAATGCACAGCCAACTAACTGGATGACGGGGGTAATCAAATATGCTATTTATCAGAAATAACGCTGGCAGCAAGGGAATGACATGCAGATGAATGTGAGCAAGTGTCAATAAAGACCTGAATATTGTAGCTGAAATTTTGAGTGCAGATGGTATCAGAAAATGGGTGTTCAATGGTTCCTCAAGGTCAGCTGCTGAAAATGTAGGGGCAACGGGGGCACCAAAATCCCAAGACCTTAGGGCATTTGGAAGATGAAGGTCAGATTTCCCACCAGCCCTTGGCCAGAGAGTCTCGGTGCCATCATTCTCCTTATAGACCTACCTGCACATGTCTCCATTTCTCTCCTTGATGTCAACAGGAGTTCCCTGCATGTGGGGAAGAGCTGAATATTACTGTCAAGATCTGCCGTGCAGATCTGAGAGAAGAATTTTTGTCCTTAAGTGTTGAAAATGTAATGATCTATTTGATAGTGAGAAAAAAAGACAGAAACAGTATGAAGATTTTTAAAAGAAAACACACACACACAATCCAAGTAGCCTTTGAAGTCAATGGCTTTGAAATAAAAAGCAGCCACTTTACCAGCCACGTGAAACGTATTTTGTTAACATCCTAGGTGTTGTATTTAAAACTGAGTTGGCCAAATTTTGCCATCAGAGGCTCGAATATGACTGGAAGCATAGATCATATCTGTGAGTCTCAGGATATTATCAGTTGTTCTAAATGAAACTAATGTATGATAGCACACCAGGAGATCTCATGAGGCCATTCCAAAGGAAGGTATTTTGGGGAGTCACTGGAGAGTGACTTTATTCTTTCTGTTCTGCTAACAGAGCAGCCACTGAATCCCTTGCTTTATAGCACATATTTGATCCTTTAGCATGAATTAATGTTGGATTTCCAAAGGGATTTAAGATTGATGAGGGACCAAGCAAAACTGTCTTTTGATGGGATTTAGGAGCCTAACTGATTTAGTCTCCTTTAAAAGGCTCAGCTTGCATTCAGTTTATTGCTGGTTATTTTGAGTACTGCAGGTAAGGGGCACTAATGATGGCCTGAAAGGAAAAAATTACATCCCAGGAAAAAGGCAAGTCTCTAGTAGATTTGCTAATCCCAAAATGGCATAGACACCACCTCATTTTAGCTAATGTGTTGAAGTGTGGAGATTAGTCTCCCTATGCGGTAGATAAATTGCATTAACATGATTAAAAAACCCAACTAAACTGAGGTGCTTTTATAGTTAATAGAGGGTCAGACATCATTAGTTCTTCAGTGAAAGCAGACCTGTTCATTTAGGGAAGTGGAAACTGGCCATCCTCTGAAAGGGCAGATATCTGTGTGCACAAATTAAATCTCACATTTTGCCTCATCCTTATGGTGAAATTTAAATTTCTTTTTTTTTTTTTTTTTTTCAAATGGAAGGTTTTGAAAGAATGCTGCAGAAACAACAGATACTTGCTAAAATATGTCAGCTTTGATGCTTTGGCTAATTTTATCCCTTGTGAGAGAAGTCTGGCTCACAGCAAGCAAAGGAAATATAAATATTCCACAAAACCCTTATGAGCTTATCATATGGCCTATTTGTTAAGAAAAAAAGATACCTCCATATACACATGTGTATCTTCCATTCACACAAATGGAAAATCTCAGGGCAGATACAGGGAGAGAATTAATTCCTTTCTTAGTGAATATTTTTCTTCAGTGGAGCTATAACAAAACTGCTGCTGGCAGCTTTGTAGTAGCACCTTCACTAGTTGCTACCACGCCTCTAAGAAATTGTTTGCAGGATGGACTTCAAACTTCACAGCATTTAAAATCAAATACATACTAATTTTCTTTTTTTTCCCTCTCCAAAATTCACATATCTTTTAAATTCATACAAGAAAAATAAAGCCTATCAGTTCTTGCAACATTTCATTTACGTTGAAAATGATGAATGTCATTCCGTGGAGAGGACTTGCTAGAATACTAATTCTTTCTTTGGTTTTGTTTTGTATCTTTTTTTTAAACCAAAGTAAGATTTATGAGTGAACAGATTCACTTCCAAGATGAAACAGAAAAACATCTGCAAGATGAGAATTTACTTGCATTATTAGTGCTATTCTTTCTGCACTGATGAGTAGTACAGATAATCCCATTCATTATATACATCCATAACTTTGCTAGCAAACATGTTAACTCCTTAAAGATACCAGCATAGATCCTGCATCACAGCAACAACTTTGAGTTAAAAATAAAGTGGAAACTAGAAAATATACTTCATGTCAGCACTTGACATAGTTCATAGGGTTTGCTGTCAGGGATCTCTTCTGATCTCACTTAGACCACTTAGATATGGGTGTAATTAAAAGCTTCCTCATGGAAGCAGGCAAGATTCAAACTCATCAAGAGGAAATAAAATCACTTGAAATGAGCAGTTTATCACAGTGAGTCTGGTCAGATCAGAAAAAAAGCCAGTTCTCAGTACAGCATGTTTTTCAGCACTGTACACCCAATGATTTGGTAACATTTGAAGAATTTTTTTTTTCACAGTGACTTTCCTGTCATAAAATGCTGGGGATTTTTCAAGGATGCCTTGATTTTGATAAAAACTGGTTCACGTTCAAGCGGAATGTTTCACTAGCCATTCTGGTTTTGGTTTGATTCAATTCAATTTCTTCAGAGCATTTCATCTTAAAGTTAAATGTACATTTTAAAATCTGCTTGCTTTCACTGTAACATTCTTACATGATCAAAATGGAATGTTTTAAAACTGTCATTTCATAAAACATTTCTAAAAATGAAATTCCCAAATATGTCTCCATTTTCACCTTTGTTCCTCTTTAAAGTGAAAATTACTTCCATACGTCATACACTGGCAGGACCAGGGCAACTGGGTCTGTAAAACAAGTGAAGTTCAACTGAAGGATCTCAGCTAAAACCTCGCTTGCTTTGAAAACTGGATTTCCTTTCAGTTTTTGAAAGTCAAAGACATAAGCTGCATTTTTTTTACACACATGTAACTCAATGTCCAGTGTTTATTGAAAGCTGTCGATAGTTCAGGTTGATTTCAGGCTAATTGATGAACTTGCACCTGACTACTCGCCTGTGGCAGGGTCCCATCCTCACCGGCCTGGTACATTTTCAAGAAGAGAATAAACCACAGTTAAATGTAGAAGCAATTTATAGATGAGAAACACTTTATACATGTCAAGAAACACTCATATCTATCAATAAACACTTTCTACTTGATAAAAGCAGTCCAAAATACAATAGTTAAGAGATAAATTAATTTAAGAATCTGTAGTGAACTTTCTTATCCCTTGAGATCAGTATAAAGACACTGATGTGGCCTGAAGCCAGGCTGTAGCTGCTGCTTCCTCTGTAGACACACGGTAAGGTACTGTGTTGTGTGGCAGAAGACTGTATTGAGCCTCCTGGTTGATAAAAATAGAGAAAATTGACTTCAAAAGTAGGTCTATGAGAGGGAGACTTTTTTAAAGCCTGCAACAACAAACCCAAGGAATTGTGTTCAGACCAGTGCCATGCATTGTTAACTAATTCTTAGCTCTGTTTCCCTTACAGATGTTCTGATGGGGTCTGGGCAAAACATGAGAAATATGAAGTGTCCCCTCACCATGTCTAAGAATTTTTATTAACATGTTATATAAGTACTTGGGGATTTTGTAAACAAAAAATCAGATCATTTTTGTAGAGATGGATATAAAATTGCAATTTTAAGAAGCATAAGAATGAATATTATTCTTGGAAGCATTATATGGCCTCAAAATTGAGCAGACTTGTGACCTAAAAGAGCAAATGCCACGAAGTGCTGACTGTAAATGGAAACCTATGTGGCACTGCCATAATAATACGTCATCAGAAATAAATATTTTGCCATTTTAATAGCAAGATGGCATTTTTGTGCTCTGAAATCATTAGTCGTCAAGTCTGAATGAAATGTCCTGAGGCTATTTTAAACCTGTTGTGTATTCCAGAGCTGTGTTCACCGGAGAGAACCTCTCTTCTCTCCCTGCCCACACAGTGCCAAGAGGAGCAGACCTGTGAAGTCAAATTAAGGTGATGAGGCTGGCGAGAATCTCTGCATGGCTTCGCTCTTCTGTAAAATGACTTGAGATTTTCAAAGAGGTTAAGTGGACTTATGGGCCTGACTCCTACAGAAATTTGGGTGCCTGCCTCTCTGTGGCTTGTCTGAAAATCCCAGGCTAATACGTTAAGAAATATTCTGACTTCAAAAGAGGAGGATATGCAACCATAACCACTCGGGGGTTCTGATGCTGATAATACAGTACTTAGAGGGGACTGCTCATGCTATCCAGTATGATAATACCAGAATTCACAAGAAAGAGCCGTGAGCCTCTAGCACTTACCAGCTGTAATACCGAACAGATTACACAGAAAAATCAGGCAAAAAAAAGTAATATGCTTTCACCTCACAGCAAGAAACGCTGAAGTTCAGGAGGAGGAAATGTATATTAAGAGAGCAGGTTAAAAATCTACATTATCCCAGACTTTCATGAAATCAAAATGATAGGCACGATGCTAAGTTATTATAATGTATTTATTACCAGAATTGCTTTCATATTTAACTGATTTGGCCCATCTTGAGACCTGTTTTAAAATGCACCACCTTGTCCACCTTTCCATTTTCATATGAAAAACAGGAAAGCAAAAACTAATTTACTCAGGGAGACACATCGACTGTTTGCCCGTTTATCTCTTACAGACCACCCCTCAGTCCAATGTTGACAGTACATGATATTCCATTAATCTGCCTAATGAAAATTTAACCAGTGTTATAAACAAATAATTGGCTATTATCCTCTCAAAGATCCCGAATAAATTACTTCTGCTTATTTTTTTTTCCCTCTTCTCTCCCTCTGCCTGCTCTCCCCCTCCCACCCCCATGCAAAAGCCAGCTCTTTCTGACTGATGTCGCAGGAGAAGAAAAAAATATCTATAGCTGTCACTCTGCTACTGCAGGCAGCGAAACCTGGGCTAGACTTCAGAGGATGCTTAAGGAGTGGCCCTGTTCTTGCTCGCCTTTAGCTTTGGTTATTTGAAGAGGAGCTGGGCTGTGCGTCGCAGGCTGCGTCCCTGCTCCCACCCCATCCCCAGCCCACTCTGTGATTCTGATCCGCCTCCAATTACATTCCCACCTCCTCCAGCTCTCTGAAGTCGCACAAGAGTCACAGTCGCCTTTCCCTTATCACTTGCACTGGCCTCTCTTTCTTCCTCTTGTGCATGTGTGTGTAGGGGCAGGGTAGGGTTTTTTTCCCTTTAACATTTAAGTGATGCAAAACCTCTCTTCATTTAGAGCAATTAAAGTTGAGAGGGACTCTAACATAATGAACCATCCAGGGAGGTATTTACTAACAGCTGCTGAGGTCACTGGGCTCACCAGTGCTTGCCTCCTCTGTCCTAGCCCAGGCAAACCATCTCAGGACGTCTCCTTCTTCCAGATGCCAATGGGATCCCCATGCCAGGAGCAGCATGGCTTGGTTCATGAAGAGCACAAGGGTGCCGCCCACCCTCTGACTTGCTGAGCAGTGCAGAGGACTTGTACAAGCTATAGGTGTTGCGACTAATCTCTGCTGTTCTCCTGCCTCACCAAGCCTATCCCCACGCCTTTGCCCATGAAATGAGGAAAAAACTATTTAAGAGGAGCCAAATATCTGACTTGCCTTATTTTTTTTTTACATCTAGGAAGACATGAATTATACATGATTTTCACAATAGGGTATAAAAAGTGCTCATCAGATATAACTTTGTAATTTGCAGTGTTTCTTCACAAACAAGAAAAGAGCCATTTCTAACCAACATACTATTTGTGAGAGCTAAAATGGAGAAGAGTGAGGGGCACATTTTTCAGATAGATCCTGAGCTTGTTTAGGATATTGTTCATTGCTAAAATGCACCTCAACATTCACAGACACTTTAATATAGCACTGAACAAATAATTAATTTTATTTTCCACCTGATAGACATACAGGGGGAAAAAAATGTCTAAATAAAAGCTTTCACAATATTTGGCAAACCTAAATAATTAATTTCAGTTCTGGGCTTCTATTTTTATTAAAAATAGAAGCAAGACATTAGTTTCCTAAAAGAATTAAAGTACCAATCACAAATTGAGCAAAGAGGAAGAGGAGGAGCAATTATCTCGTGTCCTGAAGCAGTTCCTGATGTCCTCAGTCCATATGCACCCATTATGGGAACTTGGAAAGATGCTGAGAGGCTCAGCAGACCCTCTGCATAAGGAGACCAGTTTATGGAGCAGCTCAGCTTCTCTCCATAAGTAATTGCCACCACAGCAAGAAGAGCGGCAACTATCCTACACATCAAGAAGCTGTACTTTATTGACCTACTTTGGTTTACAGCCCATAATGTTAAATTCTGGATTTATCTTAGTATACATACGGGCCAAAAATAATGAAGGTCCATGCATATTCCAGTGTTCTTGCTGTTGGAAGCAGCAGCCTGCAGCAAAGCATCGGGGGGAGAAAAGGCATTAACCTTTCCAGATACGCCAGCCTGAGCCAGTGTCTCTGCTCCTGAGGAAGCAAATAGGAAACAAAGAAACAAAACTATCAACTTTGTTGAATCATTGAATTGTAGGATGGTTTGGGTTGGAAGGGACCTTAAAGATCATCTAGTTCTTATCCCTCTGCCACGGCAGGGACACCTTCCACTAGACCATGGTGCTCAAAGCCCCATCCAGCCTGACCTTGAACACTTCCAGGGATGGGGTATCCAACTTCTCTGAACAACCTGTCCCAGTGTTTCACTACCCTCACAGAACTTTTTCCTTGTATCATCTAATCTAAATCTACACTCATTCAGTTTAAAGCCATTACCCCTTGTACTATCACTACGTAGTCTTGTAATAAGTCCCTCTCCAGCTTTCTTGTAGGCCCCCTTTAGGTACTGGAAGGCTGCAATAAAGTCTCCCCGGAGCCCTCTCTTTTCTGGGCTGAACAACTCCAGCTCTCTTAGCCTGTCCTCACAGCTGAGGGGTTCCAGGCCTCGGATATTTTTGTGGCCCCCTCTGGACTTGCTCCAACAGGTTCATGTTGTTTTTGTGCTGAAGACTCCAGAGCTGGACCCAGCAGAGCAGGGGCGGTTACACTGAAGCAGAAGGGCAGAATCACCTCCCTCAATCTGCTGCCCATGCTTCTTTTGAGGCAGCCCAGGATATGGTTGGCCTTCTGGGCTGCAAGTGCACATTGCTAGGTCATGTTGAGCTTCTCATGAACGACACCTCCAAGACCTTTTCCTCAGGACTGCTCTCAATCCACTCATTGCCCAGCCAGTATTTGTGCTTGGGATATTTGCCTGTTGTAAAAATAAATACACTTGAGTATCAGAGCTGGTGTGGACATAAGAACAATTTCTTCTTTAAGCCTTGAGGAAATCACTTTGGGGAAGGGGGCTGTGGGGTTTTTGTTTGTTATTTTTTAAGAATCTGAAAAAAGGAGTTTCCAGCCATCTCTAGGACCAATGGCATCTGCTGGCTGGTGGTGCCTGGGAAAGGTCTTGCACCGGCGGCTCCCTGAAGCGATAGGGATCAGCAGGCACTAAAGAAAAAGAAAACCCAGATGCAAGCACCTCAAGTTGTAGAAGCTGCTTCTTTTTGTTGGAGCCAAAGCAAATTGTACCCCATGGAAGCAATAATGTTGTTCTGGTGAGGACGGTGAGACTTCAGGTCCCAAGTGTTTGGAGTGCAGGTTGTAGGATTTTCTTGTGTTCTGGGAAAAACAATCTTTCCAGGGAGGAGGGTTGACAAACCACTGAGGTCAGCCCATGAGCCCTCATCCACTCAGAGCGAGAGGAAGAAGAGCCACAGGAGATGTGCGCTGCAGCCCTCTGTGCAGCCCAGCCCTGCTCCACTGTCCTCAAACAGGGATGGAAAGTCAGAGGAAAGCCTGGGACAGCCTAGGGAGCCATGCTGTCCAGCAAAGAGCTGCGCTCTGCCATTTTGAGAAGGAAAGCGAGAGCAAACCCAGCACTGCATTTATCTGTAAGTGCTCAAATTAAGAGTAGAAATAAGATTTTCACTATAATGACAAATTAATTCTTGCTTTCGTAATTTTATTAAAATAAGCATCTTCTATCTTTTAACTAGACCTGACATATGCTTACATAGATACAACACACCCTGTAACCTAATCTGCTAGCAATCTTGAAGCAATTAACTCCTTCTAATCTTTAGCTAACAAAGCCCACCATGCAAAAGGTCCCTGGAGAACAACACTCCAAAGGCCGCCGTAAGCTCCCTCTGACTATTTCTCTATTATTTGGTGTGTAGGAGCTCATTGGAGTGCTCAGAGAGCAGGGATTCGTTTGAAACAACAAAGATGAATCATCACAGATCATAAGATCTTCATTAACTCCTTATTTCTCTACTAATTAACACAAAAGAAATGACTTGAATGGTTGACAGGCAGCGAATGACCCACAGCTCAGTGGTTAATAGGATGCAAATGATGCCTAATGAGGGTCTCTAGCTGCAGTCTGGGCATCTGGCCTACTATTTTTGTTGGGGATTCGGAGAGGGTTTGAGATGAAAACAGTTTAACCAATAACAGGCTGCAGCTGAGTTCATACTGAAGCCTATGAATTTACAGAACAAGTAAGAATTAGCTTAAACCACTCATCAACAGGTTTGTATCCACATAAAGCATTTCAGAGACAAGAAGTCCTGCCTTCCATGATAAACAATTAGCGACAACAACTATTTTATGGATTGAGGGGGGGGTTTCTGTGCAATAAAATCAGTTAATTTCCTAATGACCTCTCGATTTACAAGGGAGACTGATTCCCAAATAACTCTAATACCAGACTTTAAAATAGTTTTTCCAACTCTGGGTCTCATTTCTAATAGAAAACAAATTTGGACTGCTCCATAGTTCTTTATTTCTAGAAACTATTTCCAGCTGAGGCTTTATGATTAATTAACAGGCTTTCAGTAAAGAGATGTAGTACTACCAAAGCTTCCACAAGTCCCTCCCTTACTCCCAGAAAGTTTCAGAGCAGCTTCAGGTTGAGCTTTTGATTAAATGATTTCTGTGAGGTCCTTTTCCCGCTGCTGCTTCTGTGTATGCACAAAAGCAAGAGCTGGTATGAGGGTGAAATATGGTGATTTCCTTTGTGTGTGCACGTTCTGCTGTGGCTGCAGAGTGGGCTAAATTCCCCTATTTCCCATCACTCTCCAGCCAGAGGTTATCACCCTTTTTGATATGGTGGTACAGCCACTCGCCTAATTGCTTTTATTACTGACTGCATGAGTCAAGCTGGATAAATAGGCACTCCTGACGCTGCCTGGAAGACACTCCTGCGTGGGGAAAGAGGTACAGAAAGTTATAGGAGGACCCATCCATGAACTGGGATAGCCCATCAGCTGACATCAACATGTACCAGTCTCCTGAGGCTGTTGTTCAATGCTTGTGCTACCAGGTCCCATCACCTCATGTATAACACACCTTCCTGGGTGGCTTCTTTGCCACTCACAGTGCAAAATGAGGCATTCCTTGGTGATGCTACAGAGCAAGAAAATAGCAATAGCAACAATGGAGTGCTTGCATCTCGCAAAATTCTTGTATAAGTTTAGTTTTCCTTTTTTTCTTTCTGCTTGTGTTAAACTCAAGAGAAGAAGCTTGCTATTTATTGCTCTTTTTTATAAAAGTATTTAAATACTGCCTTTCATGCTTCAAGCCAGCTGCTGAACAGGACCATGAAATGAAGTGAAATAGGTATAAAACACTTGAAGTGAAAAGTGAAATCTATTTTCATTTTGTAGGTGGATTAATATCTATTTAAAAAATGGAGTTCTTTATTTAATAATATAAAATTGGAATGTGTTAATTTTCTCTCAAAGACTCTATGAACTATAAATGGCAGTGGGGTACAGACAGGGCTTCACACATGCAAATTCTGTTTCAAGTGCCCAAAATTTTTATGTGTTTTCTAGCCACATCTGCTGTATTTTATCTGACAAATCTTTCTGTGTTTATATTCTTAAGCAATCATGGCTCTGAAAGATGCAGTAATCAATACACTTCTACCAAATATACATAGTTACAGTCCTGTGACAAAGGCAAACATCTAATATCTCCTTGGGTTCTGTTTTTAAAAATAATAGTCTCCATTTTGTTAGATGGGAAAAACAGTTGACCAGAAAATACCTTTTCTTTACTGTAAACTCTGTGACAAACCCAAGCGCTGCATCAGCAGAGAGCTGGCTCTGCAAAGCCCTTACATTTCCCATTATTGTCAGCATGCATCCAGGAAGCGTCAGTCTAAGACCATTCAGCCATATATCTCTCCCGCTCCATCTTTTCATTGGAAGTCTTCCATCCAGAGACGAGAAGCAGAGCACACAAGGCGCTGAGGTGCTGTGCTCGGATGACGTGCAGTAGGCATGCAAAAGCTGGTGTAACATCACCTTTGCTGGACATGGGCTGCTCATCCCGAGGCACTTAAGGGATTAATGAAATGAAATTGTTTTTGGACTTGCTGCACTCCGTCTTATCTTTTAAATCCATAATGTCCCACAGAAGGCAAAATGTAGTAATTTTAGTCAGCAGCCTCTCATTAATTTTCTACCTTTGGGGGAATGCACATTTGTAGAAAGAGGGACTATATGGAGGCTAAGCTCATCACATTGCTTTTCACTTAAAGAGCTCAGCATGGCACAGCAGAGACAGAAGCGTAACATGCTTCAAAAGAAAGCATTCTTTCAGAGTGGATGCACGTCGCAACACTGTCTGCAGATATACACATATTTATGTATATTTTTATTTATGTGTGTTTATACACACATATATATAAACGTATGGAGTCATCAGTTTTGAAGATAATCTTTTAGGTTAAGTATTTTCCCACATTAAACTGATAATTATCCCCTCCTTTTCTTCCTCTGTCCCCAGACACCAAACAAGCTGGATTTTTGCTTCATGTATTATTTATGGAATTGAATTAATATGCAGATTCACAAAAACTTAAAAACTCATAATTATTCATAAAGGGCTTTAAGGTTATTTAGTACATATTTATGAAACTTTATGTTTGCTAGGAACTGTGTTTGAAAGTGCTATGGAAGGGTGTTGACTGAGGTTAATTACTAGCATGGAGAGTAATCTGAAAATGATCAAACTCTTTGAATGAAAATATTTGTCAGTATTTCTGATCTATATTTAAGTGAAGTAATGGACATCAATAGCCTTGCAAATATATTCGGAAATGGCTCTGCAAGAAAGAAGATTTGCATATCTAATGCAAACAACCAATGAGGAAAAATGTCTAGTTAGACACCTTTGATCGCTAGGCAAATGTAATAAATGATAGAGATTTATCCTGTTTGTTGTCCATCTGTTTTCAGTTATGTTGAGTTATGTTCTTAGACAAATATGTTCTAGTCTAGAAAATATGAGCAGCAATTTAAGGTAGACAGAATCCTCCACACTTTTCTGGACTGAGATTCAGAAATGAGGTGTGAGCTATTCACGGTAGCCAAGATTTCTCTAGAAGTTACTAAGAGTAAGTACAGGCTGTATGTAAATAATACATTATTATTGGTTTTATATTTACATAAATCTTTCTATCTTATGCATAATTAACCTCCTTTCTAATCCATTGTGCTCAAAGCTTGGAAGCCTATAAAATATATTACGGGTTACCTTTTGTCAAGTAAGCAGCAGTGGCAGCAGTTCAGGAAGGTAGGAAGCACTCAAATATTATTACAGCTCTAATCCTACTAACAGATATGAAGACATTTAATTCTTATGACCTTGACTAGATCAATGAAACCAATGGAGGTGGAGCGCACATGAGTGGTCTGTAAGTACTCGCAGGGCTGGGGCCATATCCTGTGATCAAGTGTTTCAGAGAGGCTCTGGTGGCTACAGAGCACAGTGACTCCAGACTTAGGCACACCAGAACTTATACACTACAGTGTATATTGTTAATCTCACACATGTGAGGTTTACTTAACCCGTGCTTTTCTTAAGAC
Source organism: Eurystomus gularis (assembly GCA_013400335.1). Taxonomy (NCBI): domain Eukaryota; kingdom Metazoa; phylum Chordata; class Aves; order Coraciiformes; family Coraciidae; genus Eurystomus; species Eurystomus gularis. The sequence continues at coordinate 504,427 of VZZY01011873.1, read as the reverse complement.
ACGTATCAACTGATGAGCTTATTACCCAGAAACTATTGCATACAGTTATTTATTCAACTATACCATGTTAAAACTGTGAAAAATACTAGAGAGATCTAGATACTGATTAAACAGCAGCAAATGATACCTTAGTCATTGGCAGTAATTATATCTCAGCATGGTAGGCTTCAGGAGCTGCTCTAGAGACGTCAGACGCTGCTCACATTCATCCTTTGGTTTTTGAAGACATAGGGTTCACGTACTGTTCTGGGTCCGAACACTGTTTTGCACTCATTTAACAGTGGATACAATCCTCTCTCTTACTCCCTCATGGGTAATGTGCTTTTAGCGCTGGTGAGGTACCCTCAGTTACATGAGCAGCTTTATAACAGTCCATGCAAGTTGCTACATGGGGACTGCACATTAGGAGTAAGAACTCTCTTTTAACTAAAAGAGTAAAAATGCTACAGAACATGTGTAATAACAATATCAATAATGATAATAACAATTATAGTGATGATAATGATGAATGTAGACCGGCTCTACCATTTGGGGTAGATGTTCTCTAATCTTTATCTTGGGTATGTTAGTGCAATGGGCTTTGTAGCCCATTATTGCTTCCCGTTGGAGATCTCTGGTCAGGGCCCAGAGCACGGCTCTGTTCCCTTCCCTCCCTCCACAATAAGTGTATGAGTGCCTCTCCATCTAGCACCCATATGTCTATGGTGCCAGAGTGAGGGTTTTTCCTTCCACTGCCCTTGCAGTGGTTCTGCAGCTAGGTGTGTGCAGCAGTTCTCTGTCTTTCCTGCTTCGCAGAGCCTGATGTTTTTCAGATGAAGATTTGGACTACTTCTGTGAAGTTAAACACACTAATAAGCCTGGTCTGTCTTCACCATCTTCTGCAGACCATGCAAAAGGGGTTCAAGAACCCTCACATCTAAGGAGTAAGGATCTGAGTACAACCAAGTAAACATGTGACAAATGCAACCACCATTGTGCTGTGAAAAATTCACCTGGTTTCTCACCACTGACAATAGTCAATCATGTTTGGGGTGGATTGTACCTCTGCTGTGAAGGGGAATCTCTAAGAGATTCCTCTAGTGAAGCAAGGGGAGAAAAACTGGCACTGCTGAAGGGACCAGATTTGGCATCCTTGGATTCCTCCATCAGACCTCAAGGGATGTATGAGGATCCTCGGGTCCTTCAGCAGCTCTGCAGCTTCTCATTGACTGTGCCTCAGGGGCTGTCTCTGTATCTCTGTTCTGCTATGGGCTAAAATCAGGTAGCACAAATAAACTAACTGAGCCAGGGTGTATCAGGGTCTTCCTTTTCTGCCCTGCTCTGAATCTATAGTGTGTGGTTATCTGGATGGGGCTAGGGGGGAAAAGGGGACAGCAAAGTCCTCTGGCACACAAAAGAGCAGATCATCAGGCAGAGAGTCTCTTTCTTACACTGTTCATGGAGGAGCAGTCCTTGCCAAAGATATTTTAAAATAAATGGAACAATAATATAGCCATAATAGTTGCCCTAAGTGCAATGACTATAGCCTGGATAGATTTGTAATCTCTTTTAATAAATACATTAAATTATTTGAAATAATGTCCTATTTGCCAACAGCTTATTCCATAAATATATATGGAATATAAAATAGGAGAGATTCCCTGACATAATTAAAATTGTACAGCCAAGTAGGAGGCAGGGAATAGTGTTATCTTTCCAGCTGCAAACTATTTTACAGAAATATTTCTCACACACAAACCTTCTATTTACCTTTAGGGATGGTATAATTGCATATTGAAAACAGTGCAGCTCTGAGGCACTGATGGCTGGTGCCTCCACCTTCTACTCCCTGCTGCAACGGGAGCTCAGTCAAATAAACTACAGCTCCCTTTTTAGCAGTGCCAAGTGCACTCCCCCCTCCAGACACCTGCACAGAGACACCCCCAAATGCTACATTAAGATCTCATTTACCTTGCAACAAATACACTCCTCTGCCATCAGGGAAGGGTAGCCTGGATGTTCACCCTTCTCTGGCAAAGGGTCAAAGGCCACAGAAAACATTCAGCAGGGATCGACATGCTCAGAAGGGGATCAGAGGGCTAGTTGCTCACATTCATCATCTCCAGAAGGTCCAGTGCTCTTTAAGCAGAGACGTCTGGCACTTGAGCAGAGGACATGAAGGTTACGGTGGTGGGTTTTTATCCTCTGTGCAGACCGATTTTTAGACAGGATACTATATGTAATGTCAAATGGTCTTAAATATATTACTTCAAAGGATTAAGTCTACATTACAAAAACTATCAAGAATGTAGTAAATTATTGATTAGAACTATTCTTAACTTCTAATGCATTGTGTTTGTGTGCTGATTTATATGCAGGATAACATAACAAAGAATGCAATCAATGACATTTTAGTATCTTATGCAGGATATTATATTATCCCATCTAGAAAAGCATATTTAAAACATGGACTTTTTACTGTCTTATAGCAAAATCATTTCAAGAAACTATCTCTTTGCACCATGAGCTATTATGTCGTACAGTAATATAGCTCTCAAAGATTGACACCAAAAAACCAAATAACTGGAAGCAACAGAAGTTTCCAGACTCATAGGATTGTAGGTGTCCTTCTGACCTGTTTGCTCAGCTGCATTTTAAATATATCTATTTGCGCTGAAAGCCATAGATGAGTTATATGTGGGCAACTCCCAGGTAACTCCCAGGTATGGCATTGAACCAGGCGGACAAAATTTACTTCAAGCAGTGACTCAGTGATGATAAAGAAACCCTCCACTAAGCTGTATCCCCGTTTTCTAGGCTTTCTTCTTAAAAAGGCAGGTGAGGCAGGGTTATAAATTATGTGTAACTAACTGAGTTGATGTTACTGAGGGCTTATCTTCTGTACAAAAGGATAATTACCTTTCTAGGGTGCAGAGCAGTGTCCCTACACCAAACCCCTGGGTGCCCACTGACATGCAAGGCATCATACTCAGCTTTGAAACTGCTCCTACAGAAGGCCCTTTAATCTGCACAGAGTGTCCACGTGGGGAATCAGCACAAAGCAGCCAACAGGCTGTAAACTCATACCATCTCTGCATGCTGACTTCCCCATGAAAACCTTTGCAGAATTAAAATACAAGGTTAGAAGGCAGGTACAATGACACACGCGAGAGGTGGTGGGAACAACAGCGTGTATATTGTGTAAGTGATACGTGGGGAGAGGAGAAGCCAATGCAAATCTTTGCTGAAGAGGTCACTTACTGGGTTTTTCGTAGTCTCCTCTGGACGAGGGAAAGGATGCAGGTTTTTCCACAGCCAAGTGCTCTCTGAGGAGACTGATTTATGTTTTCAGCTGCTTTTCATAACTGTGCGGTGGCTTCAAGGCAATGTGAGTCCTTCAGGCTTGTTGACTTCTAAGAAAGGAAAACAAACAAGATGGTGACTTCCTGCTGTGTCCCTTTCCCTGGTGGACTTTAAGTGGTCCCACCTGGGATCACCAATCCCCTCTCTTCATCCAAGCACCAAAATGATACCTTCTCTGCACCAGGCATTGTGACAAACAGGCTCTAAATGCATCATCAGTAGGTTAAATTAAAACAAAGCTTAAGTATCCTGCAATGACATCAGGCCAGCCCTCTGTACAAACTGTGTGCATAAAAAATTGCAAGATATAGTGTAGCTGTGTATGTGGGCACACGTATGCAGATGCACAGGTAGGACAAGTGCTCCTACCTGCACTCCCACACCTCTATACATACACAGCACTTATTTACATAGTTGTATGCATAAAATATGGTGTATTACAGTTTCTCATTACCTTCAGTGCCTTTTGGATCTGGTCCATCTCACCAGCACATTGGGTTCTATTTCACACGCACAAATTGTATTGATGTTGATACCATGTAAGTGTATGTTCTATCTTTGGTGGAGGAGTGGCTGAATTAATTTATCTAAGCAGTGCTTATTTTTGCTGATAGCAAAAGTAATTTCTTTGCTGTTACCCTGGATTCTTTTCTTCTCTTTTTGTTGGTGAAGCACACTGTGCACATTTTGGAGAACCATAAATCCGTATTCCAAATCATACAATTTTTCAGACCAAACACCATATCATAATTTGCTAGGAGATGCTGCAAAAACTAAACCATGGACACCTACAGAATGCAGGACAACTATGCTAATTAGAGAACTGCATAAAATAAAGCAACCCAAATGTCTGCTGAAAGTAGTTGTTTAATTTGCATGTATTAAATTATAGTTTAAAAAGATTGCCTGAAGTTGTGCTAGAGGAAGACAGAAAGGAAATCATATTTAAACACTGAATTTAAAGAAACTGCTAAGTAACCAAAATAGCTATTTGTCAGTGTATCTGAATACTTGAACGTCAACTGTAATACCCTCTATCATTTGCCAGGAAGAATTTTTGAGATGCAGAAACTTCTTGACATTTCTTAATCCCAAATTTAATGGGAGTGGAGCTGCTCCTATTCCCACCTCTATCAGTTGGGCATCATATTACAACGTGTTGTGCTTATTGGTTGGACTTCTAATTATCAGTACGTAAGTGATGCCCTTGACCTCTTCCAATTTCTGTATTCTGCCTTCATGATCAGAGATGGTCCAGTGTATTGCGGCGCTGATCTAAAAATCAGTTGAAGTCAATGAAAAGGCTCCCACTGGTTTTCTTGGACTTTAGATCCATCCCACATTACAGGCACATTGCATTGCATTCTGGATGCATGTGAATTGCGAGCCTGTATGTCATTAGATAAGATCTGCTTTCTGTGTGTTACCAGATGCACTGCTCTCTTTTCACCCCTGCGCATTCAGCAGATAAAAGACCCAACTGCAAAGAGCTGCTCCGTTCGGAATTCAAACCTGAACTTCATCAAACACAATGCTGCAGTGCCAGGGTTGAGTTTGAGATCATTTATACATACAGAAAGCAGCTGGGAATCTTGAATTTGTGTCTCAGATTCAGCAGAGAACAACAAGGTCCAGGGACAAGGCCATTTGCAGCATGCAAAACTTAGCAACAAAATTCCAAGCAGGATAATTTGTAGGTGCTCTGCTAGTCTTAGATCGATTGTAGTCATAATTCATCGGAGAGGTGGAGAATTTGACTGAATATCTCCTAGTAGCTTCATAGCAAAATCAAAGTTTCACGTTTAACCATAATTCAGCCTGTGGCACGTGGAACAAAATACCCGCAAAAGCAATGCAAGCCACAACAGGCAGCGTGTCACTGTGCCTGGCTTGTGCTTTCAAACAAGACAGTCATTCATACTGCCAGTTTTAGGAAGGTGCTTTAACCTCCTGTACCTTGACTGCCCCTCACTCCTGCTCTGTGAGCTCTTATGAGCAGGGCCTTCCTCTCCACGTGCTGCCCAGCATGGAGTTGTACAGAGGAAGAAAGATCAGATCAGCAGACTCTAGTTGTAAAGGTCCAGAACCTCTGCACCAAAGCTAAGAAATAAAGAAAATCAAGTATGGAAAGGATCATGATCAGAAAATACAGAGTGCCTGGGTAGGGGCTGAAGGAAAATATTACTTCAGTTTTTAAATAAATTATGCTATTCTAACACAGAAGCTGAGGCTCTGAAATTAAGGAAAGATGTCAAATATTACAGAGAAACTTCCAATGCAGAAACTGCGGTCAGTCTTTGAACTCATACATATAACAGACACTGGAGTATTAAAATAAGAGAGGCACTCATATCAGCTTGGGAACTCCAGTATAATTTAGTCTGAAGTTATTCACAAACATTATCAATATTTCTGAGTTTACACTCGCACCTTTGACTGTTGACTTAAAGCATCGAGTCTGGTTCATGCTACTGGTAATGTTTACACTTTGGAATCTATTATGCATAGAAAAATTAGGGATTATCTCTGACCTGGGTCCCACATATTTTTATGCAAAACTAAATAATAGGGTTATTTATTCATTTAATCAATTCCATATATTTGCCATAAGCAGGCTTGATTTCTTCTGAGGTCACAATCAACATCATACTTCTAGGAGTACATATGGCGTGACTATTAACACAGATATCCCAGTCAGCATTCAAACAATCCTGAACTCTCATATCTTTTCTTGGGTTAACAGCACTATGTATTAATATGGGTTAATCATCATATGGAAACAGCAAAAGGAAAGTCATTATTGGGGCTGTTCAGGTGTGTTTAACTCTTAAATGGAGAGAAATGGAAGGAAGAAGGAAAACCACAAAATGTTCTACACAAACATAGAAAAAGGAATTTCAGGCCAGGAACGTATCTGTCTGCAGGACCTCTTGCCAACAACTGTAGGTTCTCTCTGACCATGATGTGACTGAATAAAAGCTGTATAAAAGATAACTATCACTTTGTGGCTGCTCGGGGTGCAGAGTAGAAGGATGTAGAAGACCACCTTGTTGGTGGTCATTGCAATGGTAAACCTCGTAGTCTGCGTTATGCGTACAGTAGTATAGCTGCCTAGAGCCAAGCACTGCCTCAGTTTACATTAAATATCTTTGAATAGCTGAAATTCTGCTTTTCCAGACACTTGCATCTGCGCAAGTTTCATCCTACTACCACATTATTAGGTCTGTTTATTTCATACGATATCTGCTTCAGAGGACATCATCTGTAGCTTTAAAAATTAATCATTGCTAATGACCTGCAGTCCAAGAATCAGAAGCTTAGAGAACTTCATGAATATCTTGGGATAATGAATTAATTCTCTTTTTCACAGTCTGTTTGGCATTGCTGGCAAAAGAGAAATGGAAAGGCAAAGAATGTCAAATATATTTATCCACTTAAATCTATTACTAACTGGCTTTAAGGAAAATGAAAGCATATTATTTCCTTTTAGAATAAGAGTAGATTTGGTCTGAAAATAAGAGATATCCCTCTAATGAGAGATAGTTGATCAGTAAATCCCAGAAGTTAATGCATTTAAAAATTTGAATATCATAAGGAAAAAAATATTTTATTCTATTCAGGAAAAGTGCCATGAAGACAAACCAACAGATTTTACTGAACTTGCAAGTCATGCTGTTGTCAACATCTTAATAAAACAAGCAGTAATTTTATTATTAGCACATCCTGGGTGCTAGTAGGGGGAAAAGCACCTCCAAGAGTGAGGAGGAAAAGTGACAATTAACATAACAGATACCTACCACAAGCAAAGGGATCATCAACATTTAGTGACTGGAGTAACAATATCCTCCTTCAGATGATGGAGATTGTGCAGAAGCAGATGGAGTAAAATGCTAACAAACACTATGTACCAAATGTAATAGGAGATGTGAAAGCTCATTAGGATGATGCCATTGTGAGGCTAATTGCCAGGGCACCTGGAAGTTTTAACAAGCATCCTCCGCCCACCCCTTCTCACTTTTGACCATTGGTTATATTTTATTTGCTTATTTAGGTTTTACACCTCCTCTTGTGGTTTGGAGGAAGGAGGAGTTAGTTTCAGCATCAGTACAATGCCTCATGCAACACTCCTATGGCTGAACATCTGCTTGACAGAAGGCTGCTGGGAGCTACATGCCAGTTTTGGGACTCTTTCTCATAGTTTGTGTGGCAGAACTAAAGTATTTAAAGCATTTAAGGACCCATGGGACACACCAGAGAACAGGGATCTGTGAAGATGCATAAGCTGTACCGAATCTGCAACAACATTGATGTAGCCTGGTGAGACCAGCTGAAGGCTCGTGCCAAGCAGGGATGCTGGCCTGGCCTCAGGACAGCTTATAGCCTTCAGGCAATGCTGCTGATTATGCTTGCTGCAGAAGATATGCAGAAGAATGAGACAGATGTCTTCTAAAGATGTGAGAAAGGCCTTTGAAATTTGTGCCTAGCAATTAAAATTTGAATGTAGAGAATGTCTGAAAAAAGTGGAACATCTGGAGGTGGAAAATGTTGCTCATGGAGAAAGAGGGAGGCTGTAGTTCATGGTGTTTGGTGGAAGAGGACTGTATAAGAAAAAAGGGAGAAAGAAGGAACAAAAAGGTCCTGGGAAGCTAAAATCTTTGGCCATAGGGAGAAGAGAATCATTGCAGGAGGCTCTCAAGAGCTGGGCAGGTGGCTAGGTCCACAATGTGATGGGAAGGTTCCCTGTGAACCAGCTTTAAAACAAAAGTCTTTAAGGCAGCTACACCCTGCAGGTATGGTGTCCTCAGAAGGTTGATTAGGGGTTACATTTCCTCCACCTTTCAATGGAGGTTTCATGGTGAAACGCAGATTTTTGGCATGTTATGTGCAAGGTTCCTGGTACTTAATCTTCCTCTGAGACAGGTAAAAAATCAAAGCTGATACATATTTTCCACCAATAAATTGCAGGTGGATACTGATTCCCAGGTGCAGGAGAAACTCCCCTGAGATCTGCATGAGAGTCACAGGCTATTGAGTAGCAGAACAAATACTGGCAGAAAAATTACAGGAGCTGATGGAAGAGCGCAGAGGGGAAGGGAGGGGTGAACTCTGCTTTTTGTCATAGGTTCCTCTGTGGCTACTCCAAAAACAAAGCTAAGAGCAGGTGGAAGAATGTTTCCCTGTCAGAAGGTGATATCTCTAATAACATACTTTTCAACCAGCATTGGAAAAGGAAGCTGGAAAGCAGGAATGGACTCAAGGGGAAAATGGAAAAGAAATGTCAGAGGAAAATACTCAAGCTGGGAACTGGCACAGGTGGATAGTTACCAATAAAAATGATCCCTATAAAATAGGGAGATCTCAATTTGTAGCTTCAAAGACTTAAAGTTGTATTTCCCTCTTCTCCCTGTCTCTGTTAGAAGATTCAGGTTTTCACCCTGCTGAGGCTGGGCTGGATTGTGCTTATCAGCAACCAAAGGCTTTGTGTCTCAGTGTAAGTAGTCAAATGTCTAAATGTAACTTCTTATTTAATCAAGGAGAAAATAAACCAAGACTGGTATCAGTGAAAATAAAACCTTCTGAGTTGAGATCTGACGGTGAGAAATACTGTGGTCCTGTCACCAGCTAAGGCAGAGGTCAAACTTCTGGAGGCAGCTGGGAGCCAGGGACCAAGGCTGGGGTGAAATGGGGGGCTGAGCCTGGGGGTCCAGAGGCAGTGAGGCAACAGGCTTCAACCCTCCTGGTGTCTTCTGGAGATGTAATTAGTTCCCTGTGTTTGTTGCATTGGCATTCAGTGGCACTTAGCAGCTCTGGGCAGTGCCAAGGAGCAAGTACTCAATTCCTATACAGGGAAAAGAGAATTCCCTTACAGCAGAGCAGGGAGCTGAGCCCTGTCCTGGTCATGGCTCAGCCCCTGGGTGCAGAGCTGCCTTCAGTCAAAAGGGCTTGATTTTTAAAGGAAGTTGTAATGTCAACCGGCGGTTGGACTTGATGATCCTAGATGTCTTTTCCAACCTAAATGATTCTGTGATTCTACGCATGTGGTTGCATGCTTGCAGGCAACACTGAGCACAAAGGTAGGACTTAGTTTAATTAATAACTAGTTTTTCTTCATTGTGGATGGACTTACCTCTCATATGCTCCCATAAGTGATGTAGAAGCACATAAATGCACTTGTGACATGAATTTTGTCTCAAGCAGATTTCTCAATGTTTAGTTCAGAGAGTTCACGGTCTATAAAAGCAGGTAAGTTTGTGAAGTTGAGCCCTTGGAGGCTTATTCAATATAATGTAGTCTCAATCCATTTTCCAGGTTAGCAGACTTAGAAACAGACTCAGTTTTCTTCCTGCAGCTGTTTGTATAGCCCATGAAATGATTCGTGCACATATGTGTCACCAAGCAAATGTTCCAATGCCTTTTCAATAACAAATAGACTGCGATAATGAATGTACATCTACCAGTCAGGGAAGCATGTGATGCTGATGCATGCTATAGCACACTACGTGAGCCAAACTCTGTCCTGTACAGAAACCAGTAAAAATAAACTGCATCTTCAGAGTTACCTTTCCAAGCTAAACTAAGAAAAATTAATGAATGTAGTGCTGTGACCAGGATTTAATACACAATAGGAATTTTAATAAAATACCCAGGAGTCTTCAGGCTGATGTGATATTATGCTTTTGCTGGTCTTAATATTATTGTTTCTGTCTCATTTTAGGTTACTCTCCTGTGTTTATTATTAATTCAAATTCTCACTATTAAAGGGAAGATATTATCCATATGGTTGACGTGCTGCTCGGTATGTTCATAAGTTCTCCAACGTTTTGATTAACACTGACAGAAACCCCTTTGAAAACATATGGCCCTATATACATCCTGTCATTTCTAATAATAGGGTACATTCTTCAGTACATTTTCTTAAGAAGATGAATTCGGTCATATTTTAGAAACATGCTAATACTTTGTTAATTAGTCCTTTGAGGTCAGGGGGAGAGAAAAGGCTGAATGAAAATAAACTTTTCCTTGAGCAGACACCATGAGCATCGTAGAAAATTTGTGCAGCAGGAAAACGTGATATCTATGAGTAATGGTCTCTATATACAGCCAGATTTCTTAAACCAATTAGCTTCTGGCATATTCCTGAAGATATTCATGCTTTATTTGATATGCCAGACCCTTAAAGCTTTAGTATGAAGACTGATTTTGATGCTCATTTCACTGATTATGTCAGTGATTTGGTTCTGGTGTTGAATTTCTATATTTATACCTTTGTTTCCCTTTTCTAACACCTTTGGGATATCGCAGGATCTCAGCACCCTTCTCTCTTACACGGGCAGGTCTGATACCAAACCTAGTAGAGATATTTTTGACTTAAATTTACTTTGACTTGTGCAGTAACATGGCATATTTACATGTTGGAATTTGTCCCCAGAGACTATTTCCACCATGCGTGTTCTGCTGGAATTTTCATCCATTCCTTTCACCATAATGGTGGAAATTCTCTCCTCCACAGTCTCTTTTAACCATACTTTTCATCACATAGCTGCTTGTACTACGCATCCTCAGACTACATTATCTCCGTATTTGTTTGGAGAGAAGCTGCTTGGCCATGTATTCTTCAACATAATGCTTCAGGTTCTGACTATGCAACAAGTCAGTTGATCTGCTTGAAAACTATGCAGCACAATAACACTAATGTATTTTTAAAAGCTGAGATATCAATATCATAGTTGGTAGACCTGAATATTTTTATACAGCTCACACATGGTCAAAATATACCTACTCAAGTTCTTTCCCCTCAAAGATGTGTCATTATTGTCAATGTTGATAAATAATGATGCTAATATTGCAAATCTGCTATTACAATGATTTCAGCTGGCATCTTACTTTCATTTTTTACTTTCTCTCTTTCCTCCTTGAGGGAAATCCAGAGACATACAATTTGTTTCTCAAAAAAATTCAAAAGGACTAGATTCACCCCCTGCCTTTTCTTCTCTATCTCCTCCCCTCTGTTTGCTCCAGCTCTTTTTCCCTTCAGAAAGGTCCCTGGGCTACATCAGTGAAGCATTTCTGGGCAAAAAGCCATCAGTCCTTTTGAAACTCCTTCTCTGACTGTTACTGCAGATAGATTTCTCCAAGCCTATCAAATCTCTTTTCTAGACTCCTCTCAAAGAAAACATCTAGAAAAAATCATGGTCTTTGTCTGTAGGGAGGTAGGTAGAAGCAGCCTGGTGTGACTGAAAAAAAAGGCAACGAAGCTGGTGAAGGGTCTGGAGCACAAATCTTATTATGGGAGGCTGAGGGAACAGGTGTGGTCAGTCTGGAGAAAAAGAGGCTCAGGAGAGACCTTATCACTCTCTACAACTACCTGTAAGGAGGTTGGAGTGAGGTGGGGTAAGTGTCTTCTCCCAAGTCACAAGTGATAAGGCAGGAGGAAAAGGCCTCGAGTTGCACCAGGGGAGGTTCAGAGTAGATGTTAGGAAAAATTTAATCACTGAAAGGTTTGTCAAGCCCTGGAACAGGCTGTCGAGGGAAGTGGTGGAGTCCCCATCCCTGGAAGTATTTAAAAGACATGTAGATGTGGTGCTTAGGGATGTGGTTTAATGGTGTCTTTGGCAGTATTAGGTTTATGGTTGGACTTGATGATATTAAAGGTCTTTTCCAACCTAAATGGTTCTATGATTCTATCTTTGGAAGCTGCAGGATGACGTTATCAATGCTCCCACTCCTTAAGGACGGGGGAACTTTTCAACTCTAATCAAACCTTACCCATACAGCTCCCTCCACATCTTGTCTTGTGAAGGATCAGTTAAGACAAAGGAAATAAATATAAACACTAAATATTTTCCATTCCAGGTGTAAAGCACATTTGTTTGATTTTACCTACACTAACATGCATATGAACAGCATTTATATAAATAATAATACACAGACAAACACCTTCCATCTTGTATATCAACTTGCATATATAATATCCTTTTTAGAACCTAACGGGGGAAGGAATGAAACACCTCTAATGGAGGTTAGCAATGTCATTCAGAGCTCATCTACAATAAAAAAAGAAGATAAGGTCATAATGCAAGAACTGGAATAGGTTGGAAGCCTCCACCATTGATGGAAAAACAAAACAATTTTTAAAAATAATAACAATCAAACACATATTTATGGTTTTGTTTCCAAAATTCCATACACTTCCAATGAAATTTTTTGCCCTGTTGTATTGAGTTTCAAGAGCAGTACAAGTTTGGTCTACTCTCTGTCAAATCAGATAAAATATGATCTTTTACACTTTGCTTTAATGCTGTACCTGCCTTTTTAGAGCTGCCCATCCTCCCTGTCTTGCTTTTTCAGAAACTGAGAGACATGAAGTGCCTTCAGTAACATACAGCCTTGCAGATAACTGCTTACTACTAATAAAACTGTGCCTGTGCTATGCTGTTTATCTCACGATACTCCTTAAATTACAATACTGTTATTTGACTTTTTTCCCTTTGGTTCTACATTATTTAAACTGCTGCACATGATACTGAAAACTTGAAGACTGTTATCAGTTTAGGAAAAGGGTATTAAATGGAAAAGATTAAGCTTTTGGCCTGAATCCAGCAAGCACTTAAATGCATGAGTAACTTTACTCCCATGAGTAGTGTCTTTGAAGCCAATGGGACCAGCCATGCATGGAGGAGTGCACATTTGTATAGACCATGGGGAGAGCAGGCTCTGCTGCGAGAGCTCCAGGTTTGAAGCTTGGGCCTGTGTTTAGCTATGTGGGTGTGCTCAAATTCATAAGACATTAACGTACTATACATGCCCACTACACTTTTTCCAAATATCAGAGCTTTATTGCTATGTTATTATTTTTTCCCCTCTAAAATAGGCAGCTGTTCTTAATTTTTTCTTACCTATATGCCAGATTTAAAGAGTCAGGTTTCAGTTTTTCAGAGAAAATAAAACAGATCAATGTTTCAAAACCAGAGAAGACATATTTTACTATAAAGCATAGCGCTTAGAAATGCCTAACCAGGTTCTCTCCAGACTGTAAGAAAATACGAAAACAGGCATAAAAACCCAGTGGCATACTGTAACAACTTTCATTCCACCCAAAAGTATTCACAGGTTTTTTTACGTCTGCACCTTTCCTTTCCCAGTGTTAGCTACTGTTCTCTACCATTTCCATCTTACGTAAAAACTCTGCATGAACTTAATTTGTATTTAAACTGCTTCAGTTTTTATGCCAGTCACTGGCACCACTGACAGACAGAAGTTAGATACTAAAGACTGTTTTCTTATGAAAGATGCCAGAGTTAACCTTCATTTTGTCTCAAATAAGGTAATACAGCTTGCAATATTTATAAAATCATTTTGTGGAAACTGTGTAAAACCTCCTAATTAGGAAGCATCAAACTCTTCACATTTGTGGCATTACAGAATCTAAATATTTTGTAGCTGTTTGTTGTGAAAAAATATGGATAAAAGATGTGCCTTAGCGCTCTATAAAAGCAGGGGCTCAGCAGCCGTTTACACACCTCTTCTCAGCTACCAAGAAGCAGCATCACTGCAGGGTTGAAAACAACACAGCAACACAAGAGATGTAGCCCTACCAAAGAAGTTACCTTACAAAGGAATGTGGGATCATGAGATACTTGAATTAAAATTTCTAAAACCTGCCCTAATTTTGCTGTCAGCAGAACCACCCTGCTCATGTCAATGGCAGCAGCGATGAGAAAGGCCATGTGGGTACTGAATTCCTCCATCAGGCTGGCTCTACCCTATGGGAAATGCAGGAAAACATGCTGGGAAATTACCATCTTCTGCAAATAAGGCATCATCCACAGTCCATGTCATCAGGGGTTCCACAAAATTAAAGAGAATTATGAATGGCTAAAACCAGTAGATTGACGCCATCATACACTGTCCCTCTCACGATGCACTAATGCACTGCATGAGAATTGTTTTTTAAAAATTAACTTTCTACTTCCTACACTGAAACTTACTACCTGTTCATACACACAATCAGCACAGACCACTGAACAGCTTTTCCTGGGACAATATATATTAGTGAGATGAAGACTTCTATCTATCTGGTTGATTTAGGAAAAAAAAAAACATCAATGAGCCTGCAAAACTTATTTCTAAGGGTGATGAAGCTCCCTGCTACACAGTGCAGTGCCTAATTTGCCAGATATTTGTTTCCTAACTATTATTGCCTGCTGAATATTTTAAATCCATTGTAATTCAATATTCAGGCCAAGTCTAAAATAAAGCTTTTTTTTCCCTTTTGATTATTTTCGTTAAAGATATTTTTGTCTTCAATCTTCCATTTCAATCTTGGCCTTTTAAAAGGCCATCTTCAACTTTAAAAGCAGCCTTAATTACTAGACATTTTGTCTCCTACTTGGCAACATAATACAAGATGAGGAAACTGGATGCAGAGCCTAATTCGTAGCACCATCCAGAAGAGGCAATAGGATGGTACATTCAGTTAAAAGCAGGAAACAATTTCTATCAAGGCCCAGTAACAGCTTGTACCCCATTTTTCAGGTGTAAAAGTACTAGTTCAAATTTTCTAAGGAAACATATTGAGTAATTTTCAAACCGCAGCCCATAGACTTACTGCTTTATTCTGATAATAGGTTTGTGAAGGATTTTGATTTTGTGTAAATACTTCTGGGGTGAAAGCTGTATACTTTTATCTGCATCTTTAGAGCAACTAGCTACCTTTGGGAAAAAAAATGGCCTTTTCATTAGCTTATGTGATAAAAGTAATGGTATTTAATACAATGTAATTCTCTCATTAGGGAATAACACCAACTCTATTCCCACAATTTGAGTATATGAAAAGCTTTAAAAAGGTCAGTGGAACTGGAATTTCAGGAGTTATGGTCCAGGACGATTACATGCTTTCAAGAACGAGGGAAAAAATGATGAATCATTTCAAGAAAAAAAAAACCAACAAACAAAGAGGGTTGTTTTTCTAACAGCTGTAAATAATGACAAAGATGTAACGAAAGATGGTAAATGAGAAAGGACTGAAGGCAGCAAATATACAAGCTGTAATATCCTCCTGCACTCCTGAAGTGTACTAATACTTAAAAGTGGGATGGGGATTCAGATCTGCTCTATCACAGGGTCATGTCCTTTCTGCTTTATTCTAGAAGAAGGGAGAGATGGGGTATTTACAACTGTAATAGGATTCCCTCCTTAACAACACCTACTTAGCTACCAAATCTTGGTGCTTTTTAAAGGAGTTACTGACTTAAAGGAGTTATTTGCCTTTTTGCTCTGCTTCACAATCTTAGAGCACTTTTTTTCTCAGCCTGTGGAGTGACAGAAAAGTACATATATTGTAGGGTGAGGTCTGGATGAGAAAAAACCCCAGTGATTGTTTTGGGGAAAATGTGTAAGAAATTGTAATATATTGTCTGATTCCTTTCTCTTCATTTAGTTGGCTCTTGGGAGTAGGAGCTGGATTTAAACAAAGCTTTTAAAATGAACATTCAAATTTTTCAAACACTAAGGTGTGAGGAATGATGGTGGCCATAAGCTATTGAGAAAATTGTGAACATCTCTGCATTACACTGCTATGCATCACATTTTGAAATGCGCTTGCTTGTTTTCTGAGGCCAAGAGGCGGTTAGGGAAAAAAAGAGGTTTGTACAGTCAACATCATCAATACTGGTTGTGCATTGGGCACTGGAAAAATACATCTATCTCATTTTATAAAATTACAGACATGGTGTGCCATTGCATCTTCATGCTTCCAGTAGTTATTACTCTACAGTATCGGCCCTGATTACTTTCGTATCTTCTTCTTAAATCAGTGACTACATCAGTTCAATCAAGGGAGTAGGGGGTGCTAAGGGTTTCCTTAACACCTGTGCCAGCTTTTTTATATCCAGGCAACACACAAGATACATGAGATGCATGCGATCTACATGTGCCTATTACAGCTCTGATGAAAAAAATTTAATATTTAAATGCCATACTTCCCAAGGATCTCAAAAGACATGAGGACCCCAGAAAAGGCAGTAGAGGAGGAGGATGACCTGCATAGCCTATAGTGCCCATGGTGTTTTCTGAAGAAGTTAGTTCCGGAGATGTGCACCTTTTTCGTTCTTGTTTTTTGTTTTGTAGTTTGGTTGTTGTTTTGTTTTTTTTTAAAGCACTGTCCATTGATTTTTCTGTGTTATTTATGACACTGCACGTGTGGCCAAGGAGAAGGAAGGGAGAAGGGTGGACAAGAGGCATTCACACACCCTACTTTAAGCACCTAATTTACTTTCTGCTTGGCAGTCATGCTGCTTTATCTAATCACTGAAGAGAGATTTGCTGCTCCAAAGGGCAACTGTATTAGGTCCTTGAGCTGAATTGCCCCCTGAATGACAGCTGTCAAGTGATTTGTCACCAACACCGGCAAGCCCATAGCATTCCCAAATATCTTGCATTGAACAGAAAGTCTTCTAGTAGAATAGCTTTAATGATGGAAGAAAGATTTGATTTGGCTTCTATATTAAGTCCAATATAGTGTTAATCCCATAAAAATATAAAACATGCAGAATTTCTCTCTAATAATTGTAAACACTGCTTCCTTTGTCAACTTTTTGATTTATTGGAACTTATTATAGAGCTAGACTTTATTGTATTTGCTTATGATACCACAGTAATCTTTTCCCAGGCTTTCACTTTATTTTGTTACATTTATCTAGCAAGCCAGATTCACACTCCCACAGTAACCATATGGAGAAAAGCCACAAAAGCTGTTAAGTACATTTAATTACTGTTTTGATGAGCTCATATTTTAATTATGTTTATTGATTCTGTGTGTGTTGAAATAGTTTTAGCATTTCAAGAAAAAAAAAATGGAATCAATATACTGTAATTACTGGGCATTTTATAATTTTTCTGTGTAATTAAAACTTTCATATAATATTTTTAGCATTTTTTAGTAATCTTTCAGCTGTGACTGGCTGCATTTCCTTCTATGTTTAGGTCAGCTTTAATTTTAATTCTTCCACAATGTGAAGCTAAGTTCAGGACTAAACATCATTTCCATCAAATACTTTCCCTCCCCTTAGACCTTCTTAGGAAATCAAAAATAACATGCATATGTTATTTACTAACACAACACCAGTTGTGACACATTGGTACATCTTCCACTTGGAGCTGTCATGACAGCACTGGCTAGCACTGTACCAACAGCTTGGTGGGTAAGACAGCAAAGAAAGAGGTCTTCCTAATGTAACTGCCACTGTCCTATTTTATTACAACAGCTGGCATTTTATCTAAAATGGTAAAAAATATCATTTGACTTTAAAAGATTCATATGCCTCTATTCAGCTAGAAAATTATTTAAGGCAGTTCACGGGCTTTTATAAATGAAATTTTCCCTTGGATAGATCTAAGCTTTTGGATGATTTAAAGTGGTAAAGCAGATGTAAATGTGTAGGGACCTGATCCTCTAGTGGTATAACTGGCAAAAGTCCTTTCATTTGCATGGAGCACAATTTTTGTTCCATGGTGAAAAAAATAAATTTGGGCACAAAGTTTGGCTGAAAGCAGGTACAGCCACATATTTGGCTTGTAGAATGGCAGGGAACCAAGTAGACTGTTGAGCTTTTAAAGTTGTTGCGTATCATGGTGAAGTGAAGCATGTTTTTCTCTTTGGCTATCCATTATAATATAAATAATTTTTTTTTGCATCTAGGTAAATGAGATATTACGATCTGTAATTCACAAATTATATGAATTCACAAATTATATGAATTCACAAATTATATGCTCTCATTCAATTACATTACATGCCCATTTATCTAGATGAAAGGACTTGATAAGCAGGTCCTGTGTGTAGGAAAAATTTAGGAGAGACAGCACAGGGATATGAACAGAGATTGCTTTCGCTGGACACTAGAATTTCAGTGATGCAACTGAGTTTTGAAATTTTAGGATTTCTCACATGATGAAAATTCCATCCTCAAGGAAGCTCTGATGTTTGTAGACATGATATGGTGAGCTTCAGGTCTTTCACTTTTACTTTGTTTCTGGGTTTTAAATTCAATAGTATTAAAAGCAAGAAGCAGTGTCAGACTACTCAGCCATTAAGCTCAGTTTTCTTTTCTTTGCACCCTTGCATGCCAAATGGACAGCAAATTAAAGAAAAAAAATAAACCCAGTTCAACTGCCTGTATTTTAGGACACTGATTGTAGCAGCATCATTTTCAGCCTTTCCGTATACTTTTGAATCTCTGACAAAATGCTAGAAGGTTACTCTGTGCTCCTGGATTTGTTACATGAAGAGCCATTCTTGAGGTATTGTACCCTTGGATCTCAATCTTTTACCTGAAGGTCATGAGATTACTGTGAGAAGGGGCAGAATGCGTGACTCTGGTAACAAAAAGCAGTATCAAGAGCTGAAAGAGAATATTTATGGGAAAAACACATATGATAGCAACAAATAGAGCTACTTGAAAGAAAAGTAGGAAGGACAGATGGGAAGAATTCAGAAACAACACGTAACTGTCTATTTGGACTGATGGGTCACGATTAGAGAAAGTTTGGGTGTCATCTTGACCCCCAGATAAAAGTCAGTGGAAGAGGCAGGAACAGTGAAATAGCTTGGAGTCAAAGAAAGGTGGAATCCTCATTCAATCCTCTTTGGACCACTTACCAGAAGGGTGAACCTTGTTTCTGGTCAACCACCCCTGTTACAGGCCAGAAAAGCCCCATTGATGGTAGCAGGAGTCAGAGCAGTAAGACTCTACAGATGTTGTTTCAGAGCCTTGTGTGTTTGTTACAAAATAGATTTCACCGAATTTTCAGTGAAGGAGCTGGTGTCCTCACTGCTTGTACCTGTCACTGAATCTGCAGGGTCTGGAGTGGTTTCCAAGGTGCAGGAACCCTGTTCGGCATCTTTTGGAGTCTGCAAAACAGGCATTAAACTCAGCGTTCACCAAAGTCAACATGAACAATTCCCTTTGTTGTCAGTGATGTTTTTATCAACCCTTGATGCGCTTTTTAAACAGCCTCATTTCTGTGTGTATTTGTAGACATTCCCTTCATACTCTTTACAGTATAGTTCAAGTATATTTTTTTCCTTTGTTTCTGACACTAGTTTTCTACCATCTTTTAACAGCATAGTTTCCTCTCAACATAAAACATATCCTGCATACTTAAGTATGAAAAACAGATCAAATCGATACACCTGGGAAAATGAAAAGGGAGAAGAGCTAAGCAGTCCCAGTTATTTCTTACCACAGTACAGAACTCTCCATTCCAAGATAAAAGTCCAAAATCTCTGCAAATACATCACTACAAAACCCAGGTAATTCTCTTGAAGTTAGAGAAACTATTTATGGATTCTGCCATGGAGAAGCCAATCTTTCCCCAGGAAAATTTCTTTGATGTCTGTTTGTTGACTTCTTCAGAGTGGAGAGGACATGCAGGAGGATTTGCCAGTATAGCATGCCTTATTAATTTAAGCACACATTACTTACTGAAATAAAAGGTTTCAGATAATTGAGATGATAGTGGTGAACTTGTTGATTAGGCTTAGAGCTGTCAGCTGCATGAACTAGGATGACTGTCAGCCATTACTTTGAATTTCCTGGCTTTCCTATGTGTGATATTATCACTGTTTCAAAATATTTTCTTGGTTTTTCTAAAGAAAAAAATACAAAGGATAATAAAAATACTTCAGAAAGGCTGCTTTGCTGTCCTGTGCATATGCATATAAACAGTTTTCAAACAGCTTGTTATTCACCCATTAGGCTGGTAGAGTTCCTACAAAGTAGTTGCTGTCTAAGGGATAAATACTCATTCATAAACTTCTTTGTGATGCTGTATAAGTTCACCTGACAGGAGAAAATCGCTCCTGCAGATCTGTTACAACTCCAGACAACCATATAGATAATTTTCAAGAGAGCAGCTACATATCAGAAAATCTTTTGAACACTGGTAAATCTGTACATATGCACATATGTTTCTCAATGTATTCACTCAGCTTTTCATTTCTCTCTTTTGCACAATATTCAGCCCCTTGAGAGTTCTGACCCTGGCTCCAGTTTGGCAGTTTCACACATGTAAAAGTCTCAATGGTGCAAGTTTTGTGAGCCACCAGGCAAAAAAAAGATTTTCTTTTTTGCTGACGTTTTTTGCACTGCATCTCTGAATCAGAAAACCACAATTGTTTATGAGAAATACGATCAGGCCCTTTTCTTTTTAATTAGCAGCAGCATGGCTGTTGCTAATTGTCTGTCTGTGATCTTTGTCATTAGACCAAAATGATATAAAGAATATAGATGAATTAATCACCTCTGAGGACAATGAGATGACTGACAAACAGTTACATTAGAGAGGACAAAAAAAATTATATTTGTCCTTTAACTGACGAAGGGAAGAAGAAAACTCATGATGTGCAGGTTATACCTGTGTTTCTGGCATGCTTGGGTAAAGGGTCTGAACAACCATCAGAAAAAGATGACTAGACTGCAAGTGCCCCCTGCATCCAAGCTGCCTCAAGAGATTTGCACCCCAGGTATTTGTCTTGCTATGAAGCAATAGTTGGAGACACCACCAGGAGAGCTGTAGACCAGCAGCATCCAGCAGGTAGAGTTAAGACCTCTCTCCTCTTAACATATCTCCCCCTTGCACTGTTGAAAACCAGAACCCTCCATCCTCCAGATTTGATCTGGAGCTCATCCATTCTATCTGATGAAACCTATTAAATTTAAGATCATTCCTTTGAACTCCTCAGCTACAATTATGAGAGAGTAAGATCTTGAAAATTCAAGGTGAACTAGAACTAATAATTTTAATAATTTCATTGCAACTAACATTTTTTTCATGGAAACATGAAGTCAAAGTCTTTAGGAAAATTTTGATAATTTAGCAGTATTTTTAAGACCTGCTGAAAATTTCCAAATCATTCCATTTTAAGCAGTGTTTTAAGATATTTTCCAAGCACTGTTCAGACTAGCTTTCAGTTCTTGTTCACTTTTGTTTATTCATAGGTTATTGACAGAGTTATTCAAATTTACTGATTAACACAGTTAAACTTAGTACTGTTGTAGATAATATTTCTCGCCTATGAGCAGAGACCCAAATTTTTGCTTTGGAAAATTAAGAGTTAGAGGCAGTTGCATCTCATTACTTCTTTGAATAAGAAGTTAAGAGCTCAAACTGAGTCACAACTTGATTCTTTTGTGGAATCCTGCTGATTTTCTTGCTGAGTGCTTGCCAGTTGAGGACCATTACTGGACAGAGTGTCTTTTTTCTTCACTTGGCTTATCCACAGAAAGGAATCAACAAACCAAACCCAACTTTTAGAAATCATAACAAGAGTCTATCAGAGAGGCTTCTGTGAGGTCTCATGTATGGACAAATCTATACATTTCAAAGGACAAGCAGGAAAGATGCCATCAAATTCTTCTTGACTTCAGATGCTGCCCAAAACAGATTCTTACATGGATATTGATGTCGCTAAATCTCACAAGGAGCTGCACAGCTGTAGTAAATGAATATGTCTCAAAAAAAGATTTCAAATGGTCTAAAATTCCTTATCATCATCAGGCTCGGCACAACAGCTATAAGGCATACACATGCTCATTGCATGTTTCACGAAAAGTATCAGTCAACACGAAGGCTCACCTCTGTACTATGCATGTCCACGCAAAGTCACACACATGCACATGGACTCCTTCTCTCCTTTCAGGATTACATTCTTCTAAAAGAGGGTTTCGAATGAGGGATGTACATTGTCTTCAGTGCATCTGCCTGTGGAAATCCCAGACTTGTTTTGTTGACTCCTTCCTTCAGCCTACTGAGAATTTTATTGCGTGAAATAAAAAATAACCACAACAAACCAACATGAAAAATACAGGGCCCAATTCCTCCCACATCAAATTTCACTGCAATTGTAGCAGCACAAGAATTTTCTAAGAGGAGCGTTAAGCACCGGATTTCATTCTGCTCCACAGGAGATTTATCTCTGTTGATAACATGCAATGCACTGAAATAGTCACATACCAAAGACTACCTTCTAAAGAATAGCGTAAAAGTAAAGGAAAATACAATCTAACAGAACAACTGCCGGGGCAGAAGTGGTTGAACACTTTGCCATCTGTTAATAGGTTGTCAGCTGGCACCAATGACCATTCCCCTTACCTGGGGGTCACTTTCCTGCGTACTTCTCCTTCCCCCGTTTCCCCAGCCACTCCTAGCAGGTCACCAGGGAAGGGGAAATCAGAGTGTTCCCCATCATAGGGAGAAATCAGAGAGGGTACAAAGTTTCACTTAGCTTTAGATTAGTCTAAATTAAATAGAGTGGCCTGGGGAGGGGTCTCAGCCTGAGGGGCAACCTGATAGTGAAGCTAGAATCACAGTCTATCTATGTTCTAAATTGATGGCAATGAAAATAATACTCCCCAGACACAAAAGTACACTTGTTTTCAGATTAATGCATCCTGAATGTGAGCTTTTCATCTCCTTTCTGAATGAGTTAACGTGTGCTTGTTCGCCTTGGCCAGAAACTGAACTGCAGATTCATTATTTGGAAACTTATTTGCGCTGAAGTCCATAAGGCCAGTGGCTTGGGAAGATGAAAACAGCTTTCCACAGGCTCTCATTTTGGGAAAAGCTGGTTGCCCAGGGCTGCCAAATGCATTCCCAATGAACTCCTCCATTTGCACATTATATGTGAGCTGAAATTGAGACAGCAAATACCTCACTGCTGCCAGGCCTGATCCAAGGATCTCCAACGGCTCTTTGTGAGGGTAAATGATGCATTTGAAAAACAATTCATAGTGCTCACCCAGGAGCCTGGGAATGCTGTCATCTCGCACTAGCACTGCACGTTCCCTCTTCTCAGAGAAGAGCATCACTATCTGCCATGACTGCCAGATCCCATGCTCATATCAATTAATTCCTGGAGTGCATTGTCAATTAATATGTCTAATGGATGATAATTTCACAACTGTTCTAGCTTCATTGTGCAGTTTCTAAATTGTTATTAGTACAGAACTAAATTATTCTTTGATTAATACAGCAAAACATTTTTTTAGTGTTTTCAGATAATGCATCTTCAATGATAAAAATGTGTATTTTTCTCACTTACCTGCGGGTAGAAGATGTAAGATAGAAGATAGTTGCAAAATACGTCTATCAAGACATATAACTACTGTTCTTTCTGTAACTGGAGAAAAAAGTACACTAATTTAGACACAGATGTTTCATTACATTTAGCTTCAGTTTAACTTTCAATGGAACAGAATATAGAAAAAAAAAAATTTAAAAGTTGGATTCAAAAGCCAAAACAGCATTTCATTCCAAAAGATAAATTTTAATACTGTCAAAACATTTTCAGCCATTCTGGCAACACCTGACTTTGAAAAATATTTCAGTTCTGACTAACAATGTGGTCTGACAGAGCGTGTCTTGTACACGATCTGTTCAAAGTTCCTCCAGTCTGATGTCATTTTCTATTTCTCTTAAACAATAGACTATTCAAATTAATGGCACTTATTTGTAATATGTTTTTCACTGCTATTATAATTCTGCAAAAACAAATGCCCTTAGTCTCAGCTGATATAAACTCCCCAAGCACAACTGGTATTAACACTGTTCAAGGAGACATACCATCCTTCGCCCAGTTCATTCACATACCTTGATCAAATCTCCGTCTTTTCCCAAGCATTACTTCATTATTTCCCTGCTATCTGCACCTACGACTGTAACTTCATCCTGGAGAACACTAATTCTGCATATGGACAGCAAAGAAAAGCCCCATGACTGCTTGTTCTGTAGCCCTTGACAACTGGCAGTTGATTTATTGAATCCAGCCTACCTGAAATCTTCCTTATACTTTCATATTGAGCTGTAAACACCATTCCAGGACATATAATATTGCTGTGCACTCCTACATGTCTGCTTGCCTTTTCCATAACCGGCTGGGTTTAGAAAAGACCTGAAGATGAAAGCCCAATGTTACAAAACCCCAACTTCGTAAGCTCACAAAGTCACTTTGACGCTTGAAAGAAAGCTGCTAAGTGATCTGTTTTTTCCTGTGATGCACAGAGTGACACTATGCATGAGATAAGCTGAAGAACCAAGAAAAACCTCTTTCTCAGGTCTGGCATTTACCCTCATACAGTGGCATTGCTGTTCAGTCCAGGAAAAAGAGTCTCTGAGTTTGCCTCAGTGAAAGCCCCAGACAGAAATAAGCACATCATGCTACAGGACAGGGATACAAATTCACAATCCAAATTCCTTTACTGGTAAACCACAGAATATCATACTTTAAGATCACAAACTCTTCACAAACATATGAGCTGAGAATATTTTAAGAGGTTTCTGTAAGCTATTAATCTATTGTGGTCTATCTGGTGACTGCCCTGTATTATAAGATGCATTTCACCGTCGTCTTGACTACAGATGAAACGAAAAATAGATGGGCATATTTTTATGCATTCATAAACAGAATAAATCTAAATTTATCTTTATAAGAGCAGTTTATTGAAGTTCCAAAACACTTAGAATGATATAACGTAATGAGTATGTAAAACATGAGACTTCAAGGTTGTCTTGGCATGACTCTGACAGCTCACTTTTGACTTCACACACACAGGTACGCTCACTTCTGCTTCTCACCCATGTCACTAAAACTCTCTGATCAGACTACATCATCACACCCAAACCAAGGCTCTCACAGCACAAGGATCTTGTAAAAAATAAGCTACCAACTGGTGAAAAAAACCCCACCCAAGCAACAGCATCATTTCCAATGGTACTTTAGCTCTGGTTTTGGGGAGATGCATGCAGGTATGTGAGTATCTTCTACTCTCTATGGGATTTTTGTCGGCATCCCAGCACATGTGCTGGTGAACCACTGAGAACTGAATGATCTTATCCAGTTAATTCTTTTAGACTTCAATTTAGCAAAGCTTAAAATTAAAATTACTCTCACAAATAAAAATGTTAAGACATTTGAACTCACTGGAGCTTTTGAACACTGGTTAAATTTTAAAATCTGTGCTGGTTAAACACGAATTATCATTTTACTTATGAAGTACTTTTTAAAAAATATTACAATATAGAAGAACTGTAGAACTACAGAGTCATCCACTAAAGTGAGAATATAAATTCCCCAATCTAATAGTTATTTGACTGAGCTAATATTGAAACACTTAATAGCATTTAAACAAAAAATGTTCAAATTTCTTTTAAAAGTATTGCTCTGATCATAACATTTAAATTATCATATTCATTAGAGAAATCCTGTGCTAGAAGTGAAACTCTAACATTGTAGTGAACCAAATTGACACACAGAAATATATTTGCCTTAAAAAGATGATAGACACTAATGTGGGATATATTGGCACATGGAAATACTCTTTGTCAGGGCTACTGTATTTTTCCCCAGAGCAAGTTATCATTTAACTTTTCCCATTTTTCTATTAAAAAGACAATCAATATTTTGAAAGAATAAATTAACAGTAGTTTCAAAACATGATAGGAGCAGGTCGTATGTCTTCATTTTCATTCTAAATATAAATGAAAACATGAGTGTTTATTTTTAAGCCTGCAGACCAAAGCATCTAATTGATCCCACTTGGGAGACAGGGTCTGAATAAAGGGCCATTATGTTTTGATGAGATACGCAATTGCCTTGAACTTGCCAGGAGTTCAGGTGTGGGTATATCTGTACCCTGAGCGCTTGCAGGAATGTCGGTCTCTGCGCACTCCTGCTCATGCATCTGCCTCGCGTAGCCCTTGTAGGGACCGGCTCTATTTCACTAGAATAACTTCGCTATTCATGAACAATAAGGTTCAAATTGTACTTTTCTTTAACACAACATTAACTCTCAAAGAGCTGGAAATTCAGTATTCTGTTCCCTAAGCTTAGATTCCAAATCAGTCACTGAGAACATTATATGAGCAGTAATCCCATTAAATATATCATCTTGCAAATATCTAAATCCAGTTAATTAACTTGTATTGCAAAAGAACTCCAAGATATAGTTTTCAGTGAGCAAACTTACATTTTAGGTTTCTAATTATGTCAGAAATAAGTTTCATATCTCCTTTTTATTTAAAAATTAAGAGTAAAATCACCTAAAAATCTATAAGCATCGGCAAAATAGGTGTTATACAAAAATTTTAAAAATTGGAGGGTTCTTTATTAAACTCTAATCTTGTGGAGAGCTTATATACAATAGAGGCCCCATAAACATTGAAAAAGAGGAACATTATCTGAAGAAAGATGTAAAATATTTTCTGGTTACTAAACTAAACAGGAACAAATGACTGGACAGGTAATAATTGTGGTAATTTTGCAGTTCATGAAGAATGCTATATTACAATTCTTGTACTTGGAAATTAGCTTACTAAAGGCTAACACAGGTGAGAACATAAGAAAAACATCAGAAAAAATTTCCTT
Organism: Eurystomus gularis; assembly: GCA_013400335.1. Lineage (NCBI taxonomy): Eukaryota > Metazoa > Chordata > Aves > Coraciiformes > Coraciidae > Eurystomus > Eurystomus gularis. The sequence continues at coordinate 477,663 of VZZY01011873.1, read as the reverse complement.
GCAGCCCCAAGTGATTAAAAAAATGGATAAAAAGAGATTTTTCAAGAGATATGAACTAAGCCATTGTATTACGCCTGCAGCTAAGGGTGAGACACTCTTCTAGCAAGAATATACTTAAAGTAAACTACAAATTTATTTCTTCATGCGATTTCATTCTAGAAACAAATATAAAAATAAAGCCAACAAAAGGCCATCTCAGCCTGGTCATCAGACTCTCTTCTTAATGTACTTACTTATGATTTCCCCTCCTTTTCCAAGGCTGGCAACAACTTGCCAAGTCACCAGGACAGTTGTTTTATTCCAGAGCAGGATCAACATCCATCAGCAGAGAGCGGAGGGGAGGGGAGCAGAGGGGACCAAGCAAACCTGGGTGTGTTACGGAGCAGGATTCTGCACACGGATCGGACAGGGATCAATGAGTGCTGTATTTTCAGGGCTGCTGGCAAACATTTCCTTTGCTTTCAAAAGGAATAGTAGCTGGTAAGTGAAAATATTTTACAGTACTTTAAAATAATTTGACACCACTTCAAGTTTAAAAAGAAAAACCAATTCTAATAGGTCTTCTTTGAGTATTGACTGATTCTATGCAAAAAAAGTGATGTGGCCTCAGCATCTCACCTTAAGGTCCTTTACAAAGGTAGAAGCTGAACTGCAGAGCTCAGATAAAAACATGTATCCTCTCCACAAGGTTTTGGTGCAGTGGAGGACAGAAGCTAAGTTAGACTCAGTTAGAGTCTGGGTTAAACCCAGGCTAACTAGCTAATTCAGAAAGTACTCCATATGCTAACCAGTTGTTCCTTTCCCCACCCTTCCCCAAAGGCTGCACAACGTAGGGTTATATTGGACATGGTCTCTCAAGGTAAAAATCCAGCTATTTTTTTATTGCACCTAGATATTTCTGATGGCAATGTGTTCTCTTCCAGCTGCACCACCTTCTGCTGCTTAGAGACCTGCTGGCCATCACCACTCCTTTGGGTTTGCAGGCTCACATGAATACTCACATGAACAGACCAGCTTATGAGGTTCCAAAGGATGAGTGGGAAATCCACCAGGAACATGTTAGCAAGGTGAGACATAGAATCATAGAATGGTTTAGTTGGAAGGGACCTCAAAGATCATCTAGTTCCAACCCCCCTGCCATGGCAGGGACACCTCCCACCAGACCAGGATGCTCAAGGCCCCATTCAGACTGGCCTTGAACAACTCCAGGGATGGAGCATCCACAAGACCCCGGGCAACCTGTGCCAGTATCTCAGCACCCTCAGAGTGAAGAATAGGTCCTGCAGGCTCAGAAAAGCTTCTCAGCACCAAGAGTGACTAATCTAGTTGCTTCCTTTGCTAACTGGAAGCATTCCTCTTCATCACCCTAAAGCCTGGACTAAGTTTCCCAGGCTTTTTCTTTCAACGTCTTGTGAAAATGTCACTTTTCTGCACATGCCAGGCAGGGTTGCAATGTTGCTGAAATCAGTGCCATTCTATGACCATACATGAAGTCACTCGTGATTCTAGACAGAACTCCCAGCAGTTTCAGTCATAAAGGACTGGACCCTTTGTTTTCAAATTGTGGATAACAGCAAAGAGTAAAAAAATGGGGCAGAAAGGATAAACCCTGCTGTCTTTGTAACAGACTGAGCACAATAAGCAATGCCTTAAAGTAGAAGAGAGTATATTTTAGAAACAAATCAACCACAGTATATGGTTTGGTGGTTTATTAATTGAATTCTGCCCATATTAACAAGTGTTACTACTTTTTTCTTCAAATTATGCCAATTATGATTTCTCTTATGAAAATAATGATTCATGTTTTAGATTGAGTCGTGTGAACATGAAACAAAAGCAGTATGGAGTAAAACTGAAAAGAATTTTGAATTATTTCCCTCCAGTTTATCAGTACTTCAGGTCACAGTCCACTCACCAATTATCCAAATGGTACTCAGTCTCAAAAGAGCTAATAACTACTTAGTCATCAAAGAGAAGCTTCTGGGATTCATGAAACCTCCACAGCCACATCCTCACTTTAAGCTGCCAGGAGCCGTTCCGTGGTACTGCAGTGTCACTGGCTGAGCATCACAAAAAAGCCATTCTCTCAAAAAACAATGATACAGGAATACCTTTTTATTTTTCACCCCACTGTGCTCCAAATCTCCTTCATCTAGGCATCTCTTCCCTTTCTCTGATGATAGGCTTCTAATTTTGGATCTCTAATACTCACCTAAGTTACATATCTGAAGCAGCCCCTGCCTGGTGACACCCCCTCTGAGTTAGGTGGCCCTGAGGGGAGAGCGCCAGTCTATTTAATGCTCCAGTAATACTGCACATGTGGAACCCACAAGGTTCAAGTCCCCTGCTCTCAAAACACTGGAGATGACAAGATTCTGTTCTGTTCTTGCAGAATGGGCTACGGTCCCTCCATTGGCTCCTGAAGAACAAAGCATGAACAAGACTCCATCTAGAACAGTAAGAAAATACACTGATTGCAGTGGGCAGAGCAAGAAAATGGTGCTCTCCTCCAGGTCAGTTTTAGATAAGGGTGCTAGGTCATCTTGGACTTGTGATCTATAATCTGGAAGTACTTTAGCTCAAGGTAGAAGGTGTCTTATGACAGCATCTAAACAGCACATAATGTTTTACACCTCAGGCTGTAGCTGCGTGCATGCTTGTGACTTTGGATCCATTTTGGATCCCAGACTTCAATGCCCAGGTCTTGAAGGTAAAGAGAAAGCTTTGTGGTTATGCTATCTGCAGCTTGAAAGCTATTAAAAAAAGGAAGTATTTTTCACTTCATAGATTAAACAGCTGCTTCATGAGTCAACAGTGACATTGAACAATGCTGTTGTCTGCAGCCCAGTGCGTTATCTGCTCTTGGCTCCTTTTCAATAGTTTGGACAATAATTTAGTGCCAGAAACTTCATCTCATGTGTCCCAGTCAGGCAATAATTAGACCAAAAATAAAGCACATTTTATTTCCCTTTTGGCTATCTAGCTTGACAAACATACGTCATCAGCTCTCCATCTTTGGCCTCTGGCAGGAATGTCCAGTGGCCAGGTAATTTACTCTTCAGTGTTGTTGACTGGTCAAATTCAAAGAAAAGCCCTTTGAAATTTTCCAGAAGCCTCAAAAATATTGCAACTTGACTTTAAAATAAACCACGTTCTTTCATCTTGCCTAAATATTCAGCTTTATTTCCAGTGAAAGGGTTAATACCTGTATTCTACCTTTTTTGGATCTAGACGTTGAAAGAGGGAGAAGCTTCATGCACCATAGGAACCTGCAGTAGTACCCTAATGACAGTCTAATTAGAAGTATCATTGTGGTAATGATTCTTTTCATCTGGCAAAAGGCTTTAACAGAAAAGATCTCTTATTCAGTTAACTTCACCTGCCCATTCTCTTACCTCTGCAACGTTCCTTTTCTAGGTCAGCATCAGAAGTTAATACTGGGTGTTTGACAAGGCTTCAGACTTTGTGCTCATCAAACTAATTAAAGAGAAACACATCCAAAGCCTAGTGAATTATTTTACTTTTTAAAAATGCTGCTCATTCATCTTGTTTAAAGATTTACCTGGCTCAGTGGGTTTGATTAATGAAAAGGACAATGGGGCTTTTGTCAGTGCAACCTACAGTCACTTGGTTCAGGGTCAGCAGGTTGAGCAAGAGGCCTCCATCTCTATATTTAGTCTCTCTCTACTTTAAAAATCCAAAGGATTGAACGTTATTGATTTTATCAGCATGCCACAGTTTGGAGGAAAAGCCAAGAACTGTCTTGGTCTCAAACTTCATTCAAGCCTTTTTGGTTTAAGTTAAATAGCACGCAGCAGATCCTCCGTGGTTGTCCTGGATACACATAGCTAGGATGGCTTTACGTTAACACCAAATGTGAGTCTGAATATTTTGTAAGTGGAGTACAGACTCTAAGCTTAAAATGTAGATTCTTCTAAGTTGCTACTGGGGAAAATTTATAGTAATCAATAAGTTTGCATACCCTCTGAAAAGACAAAAAAACAGAGGGGGGATATGATGCATATTAAATACTAATGAGCTTATAAAATAGTAATAAATGCCTTGATCCCACACACATTTTTGCATACAATTAGCTATACTATCACAAATGCTATTATTATTGTATTGGAGCTTTGACTCTGCCATAAATTTGAAACAAGGTAAAAAAATGACATTTGTTTAATTCCAAAAACAGCAATAAACCCGATTTCTACTGAAAGTCAGTGTAGTCCATGCCTCCTCTTTGTTTCAACAGAAGGATGCAATGTCCATCAGACTTGCTGAAGCTGGACTAGTTCTCTGGCTTCTCTCCCAGCTCCTGTGCTGGTTGTGTTGGGAAGAGCCGAGTGTTGGCTCCCCCCACTCGCCACCCTGCCTGCCTCCACCTCTGCACGCCGGCGAGAGAGCCACTGAGAGCTGTTGCCTCCTTGTGACACAGGCAGCGAGCAGGAAAGTACCCAGCGCAGATTATAATCTGCCCTCTAGTGATTAATACAGTTAACATTTGACAGCGTCATTAACATTACTTATTCATGACATAATTACATATTCATTACATAATGATTGCATTATGCAACAGTGATAATGCTAATGCTCTACACCTTTCTAAGAGGCTCTTTAGTATAATCAATGGACTGAGCATCTAGCAGTTTGCTGATAATTATGGGTTATGATCATTAGTAACTCCTACTGATATTTTTATAGCTGTATGAGACACAAATCATGCCTATCATCCAAGGACAGCTACTGTCGCACAAAGCCATCTGCAAGCACATACTGAGATTGTGCAAAACAACCACCTGGTTGCTTCACTTCCACGCTGAGGGCCAATGTTTTGAGTTGCGTGAGTTATTAAGCAATAATACCCAGATCCTCACCTGTAAGGCTGAATAAGATTTCTTTACTGATTTAAATGACATAGAAACAGGGCTGAAACATATATATTTAGCCAAAGGAGCAGCATGACAAAAAAAGTGTACACAATTTGTGAGGAAGGACATGGCCCTTAATGTTTAGCCTTGTAATCAGTTTTTGACAAGTCAAAGGCTTTGTTATATTTACTGTACCTTGGTTTTAAGACAACCCTTGAGGCCTTTTATCAAGGATTGATTTTGTCATACCTGAATAACTCAACAGTGCATCACGACAGTGCCCCACCACCCTATGACAAGCTCTGCTTCAGGAATCCAGAAGAGCTCTCATTAGCTGACCCAAATGCCAAGCCTTCTTTAGGGCAGGCACCCAAATCTCACTCTTATCCTGCTAATTCAGCTGGGCAAAAACTGGAGAGAGGGCATCATGAGAGTCTGGATCCTGAGTTTTGTCTGTGATGTACACTAGTCCCAGAGCAGAAATGGGAGAAAAAGTCCTACAACGATTGACCGTGCCTGCAGGAGCACTGGGACGCAACCAAAAGGAGAGTGCCCTCCTCTTTTCTGCACCCAGCTCCTGTGTGCTTGGCCTCATGTTTCACCCCCCCTAGTCAGCACTGGTGTAGTACAGCTGTGGAAACCCACTCTCATTCAACAGTCACTTTATTCTTGCAAATAAAACACTTATGGGCTTGATCATTTTATCTACCCTATCATCTAGGAAATGCGTTTGGATAAAGGGACATTTACTGAACAGTCTTTTATCACACAAGTATTTCTACTAAAGAAAGATTTCCGGGATTCAACTCTGTGTATTTAAAATGCAAAATTCAAAGAAGTTTCATTGCCAGACTTTCACTTCTCAATAATTATGGCTTAATTGTTCTACAAGTGTGCGCTACCATTTGTCATGCATTCAAGGAATTAGCATAGAAGAAGACCCACCCTTCTTTTGCTTAATAACTCAAGAAGTTGGCTTTTCAATGCTACTGTTTAAATGCAGCCGTGCTGGAGCTCTCCCTAGATTCCTAAACAGGTAAATACTACACTGGGATGTTTGCAAGAGAAAAGAAAAAAAAAAAGAGAGATGAGATCACTGGGGGGAAGAAAAGTGTCATATTTGCCACATAGCAAGATAGATAGCAAATATAGTCAGCTAAGAAAAAGGAGATCAGACACTGAACTCAATTTTTATTGTATTAAATTTGAAATACCACATCTCTTCATTCTCATGAGAGAATTTTATGTAATCTTTCACACTGTACTTCTGCAAGAGTCATTTGCAACCATGCTGCCTATTGGTTTTTCAAGGCCTAAAATTCTAATGTGGGGAGGTAAATTTTTTCAGCATGCCATCAGTCATAGTGCACCCACCCACTGAAGGTCTGAACCTTTCCTGCAGCAGCTTTGAGATAGAGATTTCCTGATATCTGCAAGCCCTGTAAGAAAAATATTGTTTAAAAATGAGAAATTCTGATGCCTGATATTCCAGGCAGCACTAGGTGTTAGATCTTCTTTCTTGACATCATTACATGCTTCCAGGTGTTAGATATTTCATTATTTAAGAGTAGGTAGAAAAACCAAACAATAAGTATTCATAAAATGTCAGACATTCTCCAAAGAGCTGTTTGAGTTAATATAGACCATAAAGCTCTCACTTTTATTGGGCTTGAAAATGATAGTTATTTGAAGGAAATTATGTCACTACTTAAAATATTTTACCAGAAGAAACTGCTTAGCACCACATCTTCAAACCACCAAGAAAGAAACGCCATAGAGTTTCCACTACGTTACAGCTTTCTGACAGCTCTTGCTAGCGTTGCAAAGCTGTACAGGTAAAATAAGAAATAATCTTCCTATCCTAGGTCAAGAACACCAAGGCCACCAACACTGGTTTTGCCTGGTGATTAGCTATGGTATTAACTCTCTAAATCCAGTCCTTTGCAACCTTTCATCTGTATCTCGGATTCTTTGGGCTACACGAGTTGACACAGAGTCAGCTGAAGGGCACCTCACTTCGAAAACACATACGAAGTTGGGTGCAGACAAAAACTCAGTTGAAGAGGAGAATTAAGAGCTAAAATGCAACACGAAGCGGCTCCTGACACTACCCTGCAGCTGAAACAGGACTTGAGATCTCAGTCGCTGCCTTGCAGCTACAGCACGTGCTTGCCTGCATGCTGGCCGGAGCAGAGGAGCAGCAAGCCAAGAGGCTTGCTATAACAAAAGTACGACAAAGATACACCTGCAGAGAGGTTCTCTTCTGTTTCTTATCCATGTGGGACTATGGCAGCCAGTTTGTTCAGCTGGGGCAGGTCCATGGAGTCAGCCGTGGGCACCTCAGCACTGTCCTGTTACAGCAAAGGGCTTAGGGTGGCTCTGAGAGGGGAAAAGTCAAGATGCAAGAGATGATGCACATGAAAGGTGACTTAGGATCAAACAAACGGGAAGGACCAGGGAAGCAGAAAACATGTTAAATAGGTTCCTGCTATTGCTAAGGTGTGGATACAAAAACAGAATCAAAATATCTGGGTTTGGATGTAGAACGGGTTCCAGCTCCCGCTAGACTTTTGGGTCTGTGACAAATATTTGCAGAGTGTATTTGTTTGAAGTCTGCAGATCAAAGTCAGTGCATAAACCACACTGTCGCTTATACCATTACAAAACTCCCAAGATACTGAAAAACCTGAATGATTAATGCAAGAAAAAGAGGAGTAATTCTTTGAGATAGCTAAAAACTATGGTTGTTCTTAAGGATTTCACACTGACATAAATGGATATAATTTACCTGTAAAGCTTTACAACACTGGCAAGAGCTGTTTACCTCTTGGGGAGGGATTCTTGATGTTTGTACACATACATTTTCAAATAGGATGAACAAATAAAAAGGACGAAAGCATCCCATCGCTACCCGTGTTTCTGACCTATCAGGAGAGGGTCAGAAATCAAGCACAGCGCATTAGCTAATTAAGAGGGTTGAAAAGGGACATTCGGACATTCACACTGTAGAGTATATATTTTCTGAATGAAGATCTATTTTCTGTGCTATAAAATACTCTGAATTAACAAATTCTGCAGCAGATGATCTTCTCAGCATGTCTCTTCAAGTATGCCATCAAAATTGTTGGTGACAAACTGGTTGTGATACAGCTGCCGGTTTGCCTTTGTGACTTTTGCTGAATCCTTCAATACAGTCATTCTGAAGATCCCAGATGTTCAGTCTAACAACTCACAAGCCTCATTTGTGTTACAAGCCCCTCACTCTTCACTACGGCTGTGCTTATTCCTGTAACAACAAAGTAGGTATTTCTTTCAATAACATTCACTTGTCGTTAGAAAAATATCCTAATTATGAATTCAGAACTGACAGATTGTGAGATTCAGTTTGCAAAGATGATGTCACTGGTGGGGAATTGGTGGGTAACCTGCAATTACCTCTTTGTATAAAGACATCAGTGTTGTATCTCGAGAAATAATGGCTAATGATATGTCTTCCAAAAGGAAATAGCGTTATTAATTACCATACTGTGAACACACCACTTATTGACAGCTTTGAAGGCCATTCATCCAATTAAGTATAATGACCAAAAGCTTCATTTGGCCTTCATGGTTATACAGATGGGCTAAGAACAGAGAGCAAGATCCTGATTTCATTTATAACCTTCATAAATATTCAGAGAAAGTCACAAACACCCATGGAGCTACCCTGGTTTCTATTGCTGTGATTACAGTCAGACTGTGGCAGGTAATGATGGTATAGAAAGCGCTGTAAATTGATACCTCTAATACCTTGAAGACTTATTGTTGTGCAATAATACAATCTGTCATCTCCTCTGATTGTTACTAAGCACTTTGCTTCCAAACACTTTCCTATCGACATTTAGAGGGTTTTTCTTTCCCCAACTATCATCCAGGTCTGCACACATTTCAGTGACAGGTGATTTAGTTGCAACCACAGCCCTATCTAAGTTACTTCTTACTAACAAAACTAGTTTTTGCAATATTCCTCAGTTTCCACAGTTTTTTCTCCCTTGGATGAATCTAACAACCATTCTAAAAATTATTTGTTCATATTATACTTTGCCACGGTTTTATGGATCTGCTTCTGATTTTGTTCATGTGCTGCTGTAAGAAGAATAACACAACTGAAACCAACAGAACTTCTTTGGATTTTCTCTTTGTAAGTGAGAACAGAATCCGGCCTCAAGCATAAAGGATCATTTTAATGGACCCATCTAGGCACCTGTACAGTTCTCGTTAACATGCTTTTTTGTTGATTAGTTATTTTAATGGATGGCAAGACAAATCCTAGTGCACAGCACAGCTCAGCTAACATGTCTCTGAGATAACAGCGTAGCTATTAACATTGCTTCTGCCACCACCAGCTTTTATCTTTGAATAGCAACAGGTTGCTAATGATATGTGGTTATTGTTTTCACATTTTGGAACATCAAAAATGCTGACAGACTAAGGTGGCAACAGTTTGTAAGCACTCAGGTAGAACATCAAAGACTTTACTAAAGGTTTAGTATACACCAGCAGTAGCAACAGTTTTAGATCTACCTGTACTGCCCATCTAATCACTCAGAAATCTGACACTGATGCTCATATGACATCCAAGAAATGCTTTTTTTCATCAACTGGAAAGCAACGTTACAGCCAAATGGCAAAGCATCAGCAAGTGCCTTGTTTCTATGCAACACCAAAGAGCCAAGAAACTCACAACCTTGTAACAGCTGACATTGTAGAATAACTTAATGCTGCCAACAGGGCCTGAGAGAATGCAGAATTATGTGTAAATATATCAAGTAAATGTTTTTAAGTGATAGGTCTTCACCCTGTGCAAACAAGTTGCAACAGCAGTATTTATCAAAAGGGAGCCTGATGCAAAGAAGTCAGATTAATTGTTTATGCAGAGGCATTCAGTCTGCATCGCAATGAGTGTAAGCACAGAAAAGAAACGTTTCTAGAAACCACCTCCAAGATGGGAATGACTGTGAATGAACTAAAGATGGTGGCAGCAATTTCAAGCATGATCTTAATACCTTCTGCCACTTTGCACTGGTTGTATTCATATTGCTTGAGTATATTTAGATTTGACACGAAAAAGGGAGAGTAACTGGTACTAAGCTGGCCAGAAATAAGACTGCTTTGTAGATGAGCCTCACACATGAGAGTACCAAACAGTGGAAAACCACACTCTTGCCTGAGGATGCCTGGAAACCCATCAGCCCAGGGTAGATCAGTAGATAGGGTTCTCTTCTTGCTGCATTACCATATTTCTGTTACTACAATTAAGGCATGATATTGTGGCAGACAAAGCTTCCTGCAAGATGGGCAGGGATCCCAAGGATTGGTCTACTTTGCTTTTCTTGGCTGTTCTTCAGAAGCTACATCTGGCCTCATAGTTTCCAAGGGAGGGCAACCATTTCTGCTATTAGGCAAGCAGGATGTGGGAATAGTCAAAATACAGATAAAACACAAATGGAGCAGATGGATCCAAGTGAGAGTCTGGACTTTGTGCAGAGTTACCTGGCACATGCTCTGGAGCTGTGCAGTGTGGCGGTGTTGGTTCCACAGAAGGGCTTTGCAACCTGGTCAGCCTGGACGGAGATTCAGACTCAGCTGTGGTGCTGGAATTCAGGTTGGTTTGGGTTTTTTTGCTCAAGACATCTTCATTTCGTTTATGAAAGCAGGATCAAAACTCTACACAGAAACATTCTCTGCAGCTTTGAAACTAATTAAGCAACATGACTGTCAAGTGAGTTCACTCCCATCATATCATGTGCCAAACAGCAATGAAGCACAGTGACCACCAAATGGGGGTGATACATCCTCCAGCCCTATGTGGATCTCAGCAATGGACCTTCTGTACCAAAACCAGGCAAGGACAAATAAGACATTGCATGTTCTTAGGGTTACAGCTGGGTGAAACTGAAAGTTGAAAAACAAGTCTAATCAGCATGACTGGCCCCAGAAGGCAAACAGAAATGTCATGACCTCTCCATGTGTTATCTTGCTGCCCCCAACTTTTTCCATTCAAGAACATCAGAGAAAACTGAGGAAGGCAGCAATGACATAGTTTCTTTGGGTCCCTTCACTAATACTTTGCCACCTTCAATGACACACTTCTCTGGTTGTCTGTTTAGCCCACAGGAAAACAAAAACAACCCTCCTGTTCCCCCCCATTCCTCATATTAAATATCATTGGTGGCAAAGTTCACACCAGAACCAGCCTAAGTTGGGAGATATAAATTCTAAGCATCTTGGTGAAAAATCGAAGAGCACAAGGTCACTGAGCTTCATAACATGTACCATAAGCAAAACTATCTTTTGATCTTGCAATCGGTTACATGTCATTAACTAGAGATAATGAGGAAAAAGGTTCAAAAGCCTCATAAAGTCATTAGGGGAACTTTTAAAAATTGATCATGTAACTTTGTAATGAAGCTCATGCAAAAGTCTTACAAAAAAGGTCAAAACTTATTCCCAAGAAGTAAACAAAAAATATTTTCCAATTAAAGCATTTAATTATTACAACTACCACGATAAGTACAATAAAAGAACATTACCAAAAAAAATCTAGTTTCTTTCTACCATCCTATTTCGAGACCTCGTTTTCCAAACATGTTTAACTTTAATAGCAAATATAGCAGCACTGATTTCATATGCTCCTTTTTGTTACTAAAGGTAAAAATGAATAGAAGCATTTTCAAGAGTGGAATTCAAAGTTAGCAAACACATGATAAAATTTAGAACATCTCCACAGTACAAGAAGAAGAGAGTAGTAACTTTTTATGTTCTACAGTCCACAATACTGAGGCACAGTTTACGTAGGCTTTCCATTTCTTAAACCAAGTCACTATCGAAGTGCCTTTGTAGCAAAAAAGGATGAATATTTGAAGTTAGCAGAAAATACTCTAAGTGCCAATGTGTATAAAGAAAAATATCCTTGATAACAGCAATCCTGCCATCCAAATATTACTCAGCTCGGTGCCTATGCACAAAGATCGCCAGAATAAATAAAGTTAGAAGCAAAGCATAGGAAGAAGAATCACATTTCATGATCTACTAGGGCATGGCACATTACACACCTGCGATGTAAACACCTGTCCTACACTCAGTTGTATCTTCCTTACTGGCCAAAATAATACTGTTAGTGTCCTGTTTGGATACAATTAAGTAATTTGTGGCTTGACAATGTTTTAGAAAGACTAATGCAATACTTGCACTTCCATAAATTACACCAGTAGCCAGGCTATTTATCATCCATGGCAGGTGTTAAAGCAGGGCTGAAACAATAGAAATTATATCCCAATAAATTATCTCTACCCCATGACTGAGACAGAAAGGAAAATTAAAAAAGAGATACAAAATTAAAAAATTTGTCAGAAGCACATTAAAAATAAAATCAAATTGGTGTTCTGTTTAATGTTCTTGCCATGAGAAAATCTCCCGGTGGAGTCAATGAGAGATTATCTCGGGCAGGGAGTACTGAGCTGGCCTTAACACATTAAAAGATAAATCATATATAGCTGATGCAAGTCAAGGGGTAAAAAAAATGTTACGGGAAATGTTTATCTTCTCCAAATCTTTCTTGAGGGCAGTGTTAAAAAAAGGTTGATGTGATTGAAGCATAATGTCATTACTTGCCAGGGGAAATACAGGATGTTAAGAGGCTGATTAACCTGCCTTCACAGTGCAAGCATGTCGGCCCTACATTTATATCATATTAACTTTTTATCTTCTGAAGTTCTTCAACTGCAAATGCACAGGTAAACTCAGAAGGAACATTTGCTGCAGTTAACGTGCAAGACGGGAGCTGTGTGCCGCATTAAAATCCAGTGCTCATCTGAACTTTTTGCAAATCTGAGGAGGGTCAGCTCCAAGGATTTAGTTTAGATCCATGTTCAGCTAAAAGTAATTGAGGGCAAATTATGACCCCTGCATTCAGAGGAACTACCAAGCAATACTGCTTTTGTCAGTGTTGCTTGGGGTTGCACAGGATTTCCCGGTGTTCAGAACAGAATTCGATCTAAAATATGCAAATTTATAATTCACACTCTGTGAGCTGTGTGTATATTTTTTTGATGCTCCAGGATAGACCTACTGCTAAATAACAATTTTTCTGTGGCCTCACCCAGCTTTGTAACTAACACTTTTCTTTGATTTACAAAACAAAGTTCTCACTTTTGGTTGTTAGGGGTTTCTATTTTGGGCTCCAGCAGCGCTCCTGGAATGCAGCAGAGCACGACTGGGTGCTGCACCTTCACCCCACGTGGGGAAGAGTCTCCCAGGAGCAGCACCTGAAGGTTTGAGGAGAACCCAACAAAGCACAATGCTTCAGCAGTAAGCCCCAGAGGCAAATACATGCGTGCCAGCTCATGCCTCCTAAAACTGTAAGAACAGGCTGCTCCAGAGCATCCATCATGAGATTCCCAACCTTTCTGACACCTCGGTGCCTGTTGGAACTCCAATGAACAGCATAATTACTCTTAATAAAGTCACTTACTTTCGGGGGACTCTCTAAAGGTGTAAACTTATTTGCCTGCATTAGAATAAGTTCAGATATTCTCCCAGCACCAGTAGAAAATAGCCTTATATTAAAATTATATCAAATTATAGATTAAGAAACGTTAGGAATATAATTATAAAGTGAAATCTTCCAAAGCTGAGAAATAACAGACTTAGGTTGTCTTATTATTCACATCTATTTTTTTCCACAGCATGTGCTCATGGTAAGAGCTGGAATTATACATCTTGCTCTCTCCCTGCCCCCTCTCAATTAATGAGAGGGGATGAGCTTTAAAGACTCATTTCTCAGAGACTTTTACAGGCCCTCAACTGTCTTGCATCTGATATGTTTCGTACTTGTGAACTAATTATTTTACAACATCCAAGTGAGATGAACTGGTCCTAATGCGTCAGCAGCTGACATGGAAGCACAGAGCCCGCGGTTGGTTCCAACTGATGGACAAACAAAGCAGAGATTTTGCAGGAAAAGGAAAAGCACATGAAGGTCTGTCAGACTGGGAGAGTACAGCTCTTGAGGCAGGTGGCTAAGAGCACATCTCCACTGAGAATTTTTTTTTTTACTTCTGCCAGTCCACATGAATGTAACCATGCCAAGAGAATTGTCAGTGTCCCTACAGTCCTCTCTGCCCTGTTGGACTTGCGGGTTTTCACCACACCTATTGGTAAATCACTGCTTGGTCACACCAGTGCGTCCTAATTAAGCCTTTTAGATTTCTCCATTGTGGAGCCCATAAGATCTTCCAAGGAGAGGATAACTTACAAACAAACCTGTTCCTCTTCATGGGGATCTGCCAGAGCAGAACAGCAGGGCCAGAGGATGATTTGCTGATTACATCACTAGACTGAAAGATGGGTAGCTTTGGAAATCAGCTTTTTGCAGGATTTATGGCAAATCACCAAAGCCACCACCTGCCAAAGGATGCAAGCACAAAAAGCAAGACAAGAATAAAAAGTAGGCGCTCAGGTACAGAAGTGTGGCTCCTCAGGTCACATATGCACCTACATTTTCAACAGTAAAACTTCTGCAATGTTTGTAGCCCAGCACCACCAGCACCCTCTGAGGGTTCAGTGCCTCGCTCTAATATTATGCTGAAACATGAGTGGCATCGCCTTTAACACTGAACATTCATTAACAGCTCTTGTAGCTTTAAGGCACCAGATACTGTGGTATTAGCAAAGAGATTCTGCCTCCTCCTTTTCCCAGCCCCATACTTTGTGTGCTTTCTGCAGCACTGGCAAAGATTTTGCTACAGAATTGGAGTGTCCTTGTGCCCAGGACTGTGACAGCCAGTGGCAAATGCATCTTCCTGGAAAGCAGATGGTTTTGGACCCTAATACATTCATGCAGAAGAGGACAGAAAGCCTGAATTTCTCACAGCTTGGCCAAGCCCTCTAATCACTAATGTGCTCTTTATCCTGCACACACCTCTCTTCCCCTTCATTAAAATAAAGTTTAAAAAAGACCAGTATTTTAAAAGGAACTACTCGGATTAATCTACACATTATTTTGGCCCTGTTAATCAAAGTGCCAGCTTAAGTACCTCAATACTGTCCTAAGAATCACTTGCATGAATGAATAACCTGCAATGTATTGCAAAAAACTTCTCCACATATGCCAGTGAATGTAAGAAAACTCTATAACTGTATACAAAGTGTGTGGTGTCAATCAAGTATTCTTAAAGTGAATTTAGAGAAACAGAAGTGGTGTAATTTACATGCTACAGTGAGCATATATGTTACTTGATTATCAAAACCTTTATTCCATTTGCTGTAACAAAGGCTCCAAAATTGGAGTGCACCCGTGGGACCACCGTTTACAAGATTCAGTCCGAGATGTATCAACAGTTCAAGCCCGCTAGGTACAAGAGAACATTGTAGAACATTCACAGTTCATAAACCTAACATAACAACTGCCAAACTCTATAATATCTTGCGTTCAGAAGAACAATTCACCTCTTTATACATCAAACAGCAATTTTCTTAACTGCAGCAATTTTGTATGCGATGAAAAATATGGGTGGGAATTAGCCCAACAGTTTCTCTGGAAGAGTAATGCAAATAAACTCCCTAAACTTACTGGTGCATCTTTTTCAGTATTCACCTACTATTTAAATATATACACATACTTGCAGCTCTTTGGAAACACTGGATACCTGAGCTCTCGATACCTGCACAGGTACTTCTCTCCCAGGACTAGTCTCCCTGTAGTTAGCAGGATTTACCATGACTGCTTATAATCACTGGTTGAAAAATCGAGAGGCAAGGTATTTTTCCCAAGAAAAGTTCTTTGCAAGGCTTAAGAAAGAGGAATCTTGTTAACCAAATTCAGAAAGGGAACACACATACATGTGAAGAAAGGTCATTGTTAACTGAAGTGTGACAGATCTGGTCTGTATTAATCTATAGTGACTTGATGAAAATCCATGACTTCACTGACTTTTGGACTGACCCCTAACAATTATAGATCCCAGCCAAATACAACAAGATCTTACTATGGTGATTCTCAGATTGACCCATTTGGGATAATACGCTTCATAAAAACCTAGACTGTAAAACTTAATAAGCTCTTTCTAGCTTAAACAACTCCAAGGTACTAGACCAATTGCAATTTGAACCCTGGTTTCCATAAGCCTATATGGTATCCTAAAATATCATAATAAATCCTCAATTTTTTAATTATTGTACATTAAGTACCCTAAGTTTCCCTTAGACAGAAACATAAGCCCTGTAAACCCAAATAATAAAGTCTATTTCAAAAGGAGATTTGTACTTCTCTTTTTGTATTGTTTTCTTTGTGTGAAAATATTGCGCCTTTCTGAACCACCACTTTTCCTTCAGTTCAGTCACTTGGGATTTCAAACATCAGTTACAAGTTAGAACAGGGAGTTTGGAGGGGTTGAATAATGATAAATGCATGACAAAATGTGAAGAATAAAAATAGTTTATGTTTAATGAGCATCAGCACTGCAGTCAAATTCCACTCTTTTAAACCAAGGTAAAATGCTTTGTACTTGTTTTCATTCAGTATTAAGAAAACCGTGATTTAGCTTACATGGAAATCAGAGCTCAGTTCCCGTGCTCCTCATGCCTCCTTTTAAGATTGCCCCATTTAGCTTTTATTGTGCTTGATCTTCTGGTTTCAGCTTGAGTAGACTTTGCACGGGACTCTAAGAATCGAGGAAGTCTCCAACAGCTGGAGCACGTATCTTAAGTTTCTTATTCTTTTCCACTTATCCACTAGAAATGGGCGTGACTGAGAGAAACAATTCTTTAAAAATCTTCCAAAAATAATTGCATTTCAATAAATTCAAAATACTTTTGCTAGTTCTAATCTTACTATAATCTATTCAACAATTTAAATTAAGAAATATTCACACAAGTTTTCTCTAAACTTTGCAGAAAGTCAAGCTGCTGAGCTAGTTGCAGTCCTGGCTAAGCATCTCTATCAGTCTGTTGAATTCTTAAGCCAGGTTTTGATGACACTAGCCTCTTCTATTGTATAAGAATACTTCTTTTTGTCTTACTTTATTCCACTAGTTCTGGTTAGCAATCAATTCATCCACAACTGAAAAAATATCAAATAGGAATTGAAAAATGGAGGGGAGATTCTTCTCTTCTGTCTGTATATAACAACACAGTGGAAGAGAAAGAGATCTACCAACTCTAAAATTATGAAGGCTAAGGATGAATGTTAAGTAAACGAATTAAACGTTCTAATTAAATACAATATTGTCTTTGTGTAATAACTGAATTTAGATGAATGTATACTGTTTTCTTATATATCTAGCCTACCTGGGGCAATTTATTTCAGTAGCGTCAACAAGATCAACTTGTAGATCTTTTTATCCATTGGAATGATAATTTTTACACAAACGAGGATACAATCATTATCCAACCCATAATAAATTCAAATATAAAAAAATCTATACAAGCGCCTAAATAATAGATACAGGATACAGCGTGCCCTACATATAAGTAAAGTTAAGACAAAGCAGTCTTAAAGTTGTTCTACTTGCTTATTAATATTTAAATTACTTTTAATATTTTGGTTTAAATCAACTCAGCTTGGCTCATAGAAACATTTTTTCTTCTTGTGGCTTGTAGAATCTTATGGTAGGTATTTGTAGTCTTTTAGGTAAAAAAAGAGATGAATTTCATAAATTTTCCTTTTTAGAAAAAAGAATTATTACCTGGGATGAGCCCAATAAAAACATCTGTTTGTAAAAGTTTTACCTTTCCTTGGATCTCTTCACTCCATAAAAGCCCCTCAAAACTACCATGTATTTTCAGGCTCTGTATCCATTGAATAGATCCATTTATTTATCCATCCCTCACCTCTGTCAGCACTGAGTTTTATGGCAAGCTTGGCCTTTAGAGCTGCGCACTCTGGGAGGTCTCCTCGTGTGCTGTCCTGAAACAGGTAGTTTCTTGAAGTGGTGACCAGGCATAGAAAAAGCTGCTTTCTTCTAACACTGGATTGAAAGCTGCAGAGAATAAGAGAAGATGTATTAGCTTTGAGCTGTTTGCTTGGTCTTTCAAGGCTTGATTGCAAGCCTCTCATGGCATGTCTCCATTCCTACCAAAAGATAGGGCTAGAGAAACCTTGGTCCTCACACTGTGCTGAGCTCTTGATATTGCTTCTGCTCCTCCAGAAATGATTCCCACTTTTACCTCCTTAACCTCATTAGCTATCCTGCCTTGCCTATGCCGTACAGACTTTGTTACTGAGTATTTGGTACATTACATTTGGAGTTTGGTTCATAAAGTTCAGTAATATTATTCTTATATAAATTTTATATTACTATGATTTTTCCCAGTTTAAGGAATGCATTACTTAACTTACATTATATCCAGAGCTTGAGGGGATACCAGAATATGATTGTCCATCTTGGTTCCTGAAGCTATTCGTTCTGAATCTATATTATTCACTTATGTCCAAATAGACGTCATCTCAGTTCTGTCAGCCCAGCTCCCTTTACCTCCTCTGACTTTGGGGTAAACACCCACTTAATGGTAACCTCACAATATTTTAAAACCTTTGCCAAGTTCTAGATTATTATCATTTTTACCTGTCTAATAGCAGTAGATAAATCAATAGACTAAATATTCCATGTTTTAGTCTCCATCTAATTGTGTTTACAGGCCCTACGTGAGTTCTAATTTTTGTCTCCCTTATTGGCAATGGGAACTTTATTTGACAGTATATTTAGATACAGCTTTATGCTTTTTACAAGCTGGTGCTTTCTAACATGACCCTTGGAGAATACGTAATCATATAGTATTATATTTTTTTATAAAGCTTGTGGTTGTTCTTACTGCTTCAGTAATACTTTTGCTACTAATGTACCTTGAATAATTCTTATCAGAATAAAACTATAAGTTTCAGTATTTCTTGTTATTATAGTCCATATTAGTCTTTAAAAAAGGTTGCTCTTGGATTCCTGGAAGCAGTATTCACTTTTAACATCAGCATAGAGACAATACTTACCTTCACACATCTCTGGGGAGTTCTGCAACGTCCATTTGAATTCATTATCAGACCGTTCAGCTCACTGGAAGACGACCCAATCCCAAACCCATTGCTCACAAGTGTAGTCCTGTTAACATAAACCGGACAAACATAGACGAATAATGGATTGCAAGGGGGCTTTTTGTTTCTTTTTACAGTTCCTTTGTCAACAACTCAATGGAATTTGGGTAATATTTACAAATACATACACCTTCCTCCCAAAAGAAAAGAAAAGGCTGTTTGGCGCAGCAGAATTGTTACAGAGTTAAGTGGACAGCAAATTCCCACATATTCATCTAATTACACAGAGAGATGCACAAGTCTCTCCCTCCAGGTGCCTTAGCCCTGCCTAGGAGAAAGCGTCACTCTGTCAGAAACATTTGAACAATTACTGTAATAAATGTGTCAGTTTTGAAACTCAGTTTCTGGCCTGTCTGAAAGAGAAATGCTTTGCAAAAGCAACGCGCGTTTTTCTCTTAGTATATAAAGAATATATTTACAATAACTTCACATTTGCTCAAATGGTGAAAATCCCTTTCAATTATATACATTTTCTAAAAAGCTTCATAGCTACAATAGTTTTATGAGTCATTTATTAAACAAGATTGAGGTTTTTAAGAGGATCCAGCTGTAACTTGCCCTGAGCACTGCACAAATTCTTTAGTAAGTACTGATGAGTTTTTTTGTCTGCACGATTGAAGAAAAAAAAAACCCAGTAGTTTTGTTTATCAATGCAAAAACTTGTTTAAACATATTCAGCACTGTGATTCTGCTTTTATTGAACATAATCTCTCTGTTTCTCTTATTAGGAATGCTTTCATACAAATGATCAAAATTGTGAAACCTTGTACCTCAGATTCACAGAGAAGTTGGGAAAATGTCATGGTGGTAAGTTTTGATGTTTTCTGAAGCAGGAAGACTACAACTATCTCTCCAGTGTTTTGGCTTGGGGATAAGTACTTAAAAGCACAGCACATTATGTTGTTCTTTCACCCAGAAAAGAGAAGTGAAATAGATTTTTTTGCAAATTAATTATCCTAACTTCCACACAAATCATCCAAGTAAACAGAGTCTGATGTCTCCATTCCAGCCTTTCTGGGAGCCACCATTTGGCACCACTGTGTCCTTGTGCTTTCCAGTTTTCTGAAGGAAAAGACAAAGAAACAATAAGAATGAGGAAAAATTAAGTTCTTGAAAAAAAAACAACCAACCAACCAACTTAGCTGTGAAGGTGTTTGGTTTAAATACTAAGAATATAAACAGTAAATAAAACTCTGCCTTAGTGGGTCACTTGCTGTCCCTTGCCTGATTTATTTCTAGATTCAGAAGTATTTGAATGCTCTACCCATGCAAAGACACAAAAAGTGAGAAGGTGCCAAATGCCCCCGAAGTCTCATGCTGGGTATTCTGCCTTCACCACGGTGATGCATTTACCGCACGTTCCTAGGATAACGGTTTTCCTGTTGAGTTACTGATCTAAAATCGATGAGTACTGCCAGAATTGCAGTCAAAATTAAGGGAGAAAAGAAAACCCCTCCTGGGGTTGCTTTTTTTTTACCTAGGCAACCTCACAGATCCCAATGGAGACTCGAGGCTGTAACTCAACACATGATTTTGCATAAGTGGACGCATCTTAAATTGCAGTGTTCTACTGTTGCTAACCCTGGAGTCTGACCTTCGCTTTAATTTTTAAAAGTTTACTTTGCTGAAGCTTCTCCTTCTCAACTCCAGTGATACTAAAAACAATGACAGAGAAGCTAATAACTACAAAGTGGGCAAATAACAGAATGCTCATCAAACTTTTTGTACTCAGATACCGTTTTAAACGCGGGTGATATTAGGAACAGAGCATGATTTAAATGTGCTTTGACATGGGAGATGATACCAGGGAAGATAAATGTTTTAAATCAAACTCTATTTAAGATAAGCACGGCATACAAAGTAGCTACTTGACTCTTGAATTTAAAAGTGCAGTTATTCAGATACATACTTAAATATACAGAACTGGATCTGGAAAATACGTTCAATGAGCAATTATATTAGTAAAGAAAATACAACGTGCTCGGGCAGTATGCCATTTTATTTATTATTATTCTTCAACTAATTTTTACAACTTGCCCAAGTGCTTACTCTATACTGATTTGATGTCAAATTGAAAGTACAGGTGCACCAACATGTGAGAAAGTATTTCAGCAGCTGAAGAAAAAGCTTGCATTCAGAACTGAAGCTGTGTAAATTAACATCATCAACTGCTTAGCTGTGTGCCAGAGGAAGAAAAAGCCTCAGAAAGAAATACACTGATGCTACTGCCATCTCACAAAAATCCTGAGCTGCAAACACATTATTTTGGGCGTAACTTTACCATCAGACAAGCCAAAATATTTTGTTTCTAGGGACCAGGATTTATACTCAGCCCTAAATTTCCCTCTGTGTCAGTAGAGCTATTGCTACTTTGAAAGCAGGTGTGCTAAGGGTCTGCTGCCCTGAGCTGAGAGAGGGCGAACCAGTGCAAAGTGGGAGTAACTGTTAATATTGGAATTTAGTAGCATTTTAAGCTCATATTGACCTGGTACGATGCCAAAGTTTGAAAAAAAAAATTACACTTATTGAGAATTCCACTATTTTCTACTTAGTAAGAGTCTAGAGACAAAAAAAGGAAAAAAAGTTTTAAACAGGAGTGAGCTGACTGAGTTTTGCTGTTCAAGAGAAGCGATCCGAGAACAAGAGATGCACATGTTTTAGCAGATATGCTGCCAGCTTTTCTCACAGGCAGCAACAGGTAGTGTAAACTCCAGGGCCACATCTAAAATAAATACATTTTATACCTGTGGGAAGCAGGGAGGTTCAGTTTTCCAATAGTCTAAATAATTAATATCCAGCAGTTGAGAGATACAAGCTGATGTAATATACAGCGGTGCCATTGGGTACAGTAGCAAAAGGATAACAATAATCCAAATGTCACGCTGAGATCTGCTACTGTGCAAACCGCGAGGGCTACAACCAACTTACTCAAAGGTTTTCAGACATGGACTCAGCCGTGCAGATCCCAGTCCTATGATAGCAATGAGAAAAAGACAAAACCCTGGAAATTTTATAATATCATGATTTTATCCCACAGTATCTCTTAAAGTGCTCCAACGAGAAAACGTTGCCTTTAAAATACTTCAGAAAAAGCATCACTTTGTGTTTGGGATTGCAGTGAGTGGTTATCTCAACTGGCCATTGTAATGCTAGAAACTCTTCCCAAGCTAGAGTGATGGCTGATTTGTTGATTTATTGAGGGAAGGATGTTTCCGAGGACACCACAAAAAGTGCTCCTGCCAAAGACCACCATTTCACGGACGTATTTTAACTGTAAAAAGAACTCTACTAGTCTGACACCTCCCCTTTATAACTGCACTACTCTTTTTTTTAGATGTCAGTCTTTGAACAAAGCATTGACTGCACTAGCCTTTAGTCAGACTAAAATCCCTATCTTTTCTTTCAAAGACAAGTCGAAGGAGGAACCAAATAAAGCAGTAAAAATATTTTGTGTAGCTGCTAATTGTCCTTTGGGTAACAAACAAACAAATAAAACCATGGTCTGGTAACTCAAGCAATTTACTTTGGGAGAAAATTTGTGTACTTTTTCCAGGCACTGGGAAAATCTGAGAAGTCTGTTACTATTCATGTTCACAGCATCTAACACACTCCTGAAGTGTGATGCTTACTGGGGCTAGTCAGTTATGGCCTCCCGTAAGGAAGCAGTTATTGCTTCTCATGCTTACCACAGGAAAACTCAACAAGCTCATTCTTCACTTTTTACATTCGGAGGGAGATGCTGTTCCCCTCTACAGCTGCTTTATATATTAACATTTGATCAATCTTCAATACAGTGACTATTTAAAACCTGTCTTTCTCTCCTAATATTAACATTTCTTTCTTAACTAAACACATAACTCCCAATTGCTAGAGACCATCACTGCTGAGTGCTTTTCTCCTACTATTTCTGAACAGCTTAAAATGTCGAGACTCAGATACTGTGAGTGTGAGAGAGCCTCAGGTTTTTCACAGAAGAGCTTTTTTTTCTCCAGTGCCAGCTTTTTTTAACACACACACAAACCCAACCACAAAGTACAGTTACAGCAGTTGCCTTCTGCAAGTCTACACATTTCTTCGGGTACAGGGGAAAATGTGGTCGTCTCTTTATTCAGATGAACTGGCTGAAAGTAATGAATCGAAGCTGAACACTCTCATATTTTTAAGTTAGATGAGGAATGTATTTAACAGAACACATCTCTAAACTTAGCAAGTTTCCAAACAAGTTAGTGATGTTACCTTTTATTCTGAATGCTCTTTGGCGAACACGCTTGTGTAATAATCCCAAACAGAAACTGCAAAGCTTTGTGGACCTGCAGATGAACACCCTGAGCAACCCATCTGACTGATATGCACCTAGAAATTTGTCTGCTTATTTGCTTCTCTCCCCTAAGACTAAAGTGACTGTCTAGACCTAAGGGGACACACACCTCCACCCATATTCCAGAAATTTGTGCTCACCTTGACATTTATTTCACTACGTTTTGCTCTATCTATTGTGGCTCTGAGTCATCCCTCCAAAGTTCAAGACAGTTTTCCAGTGAGCCCTTCAGAACTTGCTTTGATCCCAGTTTTGGCAGTTGGCTCTCGTCACATACTTCATTTGTTACTTTAGACGCAAGTCCCCATGCAAAACAGTCCAAGAGCAGAGAAGAGGAACAGCCTCCAAATATGGTGAGAGCGAAGCTGGTTTCTGGAGTAATTTAGCACACTGGCGTGCGTAAGAATGAAGAGAACTGGAACAAGTTTTAAGTAATGCTCTAAATAGACTGTGGTGAAATGTTCAGTACTTAAAACTACACAGAAAATCCTGAAGCAGATAAAAGAATAGCTAAGACCCCATTAGTAAATATAATTCTGTCGTGATCAACTCTAGCAATAAAATGCTGCTTCAGCTCTCTGAAATCATGTCGCATGAAACAAAGGTTAAGCACAAGTCCTTAACTTAGTATTTGGTTTATAAAGAGCTAGTAAAGTTTACATCATCGAACACAAAGGAGGAGGTTTTTTCCAAAACAGTTATACTGGACAGTTATAATAAAAATACCAGAAAAAATACTTTTCAGTGCCACCAAGTGAATCTTAATTGAGATCACAAAATTCTTTTGCTTTTAATTAGGATTATTTTATTTCTCCCCACTGCTGCTGGATGTTCCTTTCATTTAGGCTCTCAGCTCAGAATTCACACTATTTCCAGTATTCTGTGTGTGGATTATGAGGAGGCCAATTACAAGAGAGTCTCAAATGGCAGTAACGTTCACTACGTGAACTGTTACGTGTATCAGAGCCAACAACAACTTGGCCCTTAGCAATAAAGAAATTGTTATTTATACAATATAATAAAATAGGAAGTTTTCTATGTCTGATCCTGGAAAAACATAAGCCTGGTATTCACAGTCAATATACTTCACACACCCCAAAAAAGTCAAGACCGTATCTCAAAGCATCCACATTTTTTCCCTAGATCCATAAGAGCAGTACCTAGCACCTGTTCCAAACTTATTCCTATTCTCTTGTCCTCCAGTTTATACAGAAATAAAGCAAATTTGATGCTAGCCTGTTGGATAAAGGAGTGCCAGAGGCTACATACCCAAGTGCTGCTGCCCTGCAGCTCCCCACAAAGGCTTGTACAAATTTTTATGAAAAAGTTAATTCTCTCAGAGCTCATTTATAACTTCTACAATACACAAAAGACTGTATCAGATAATTTGGCTCTGTATACTTAGGAAAAGAATAATTTGGAATCTCACAATCTTACAATTTAAAATATGTAACTGTGGTAGCTTTTGAATCATAACTATAAAATAGTTGGAGCACATATCTATAAAAGAATTAAAACTATAAATTGCATGAACGCTTTAAATTATTTCTTGTTATACACATTTAATGATTTGGTTTAAAATAGCACGTAAAAATTCATTAGAAAGTCTATTGAAAAATGCTTATCCAAAGGCAATTGCTGTGCACAAGACATGACTTTTCTTTTTAAAAAAAGACATTTTGCATTTTGTGCTTCAGCGTTCCTTAAAAATAAGTACTAAGTAATCTACAATTAGCAAAATATAAGCATATTTAAGCTATGCATCATAAGTTAATGAAATAAGCTGCTTTAATGGGGAAAACATTTTATTAGGATATAGAAAATACTCATAACTGGAGAGTCAGCAGCTGCTTTTGAAGGATGCCATTAAGCTGCTATTACTTTGACAAAGCTCCGTCCTCAAAAGAGTCAGATTTTCTCAACGCATCGTAGAAGGCCTTGGCAAATTACATAATATTCATTAAATTTAAATGGAGACCCTTGATGTCTTCTGTAAAGATGTCCCAGGGAGTCAATTTTCAAGGAATTCATAATGTAAGCATCAAGGAGACATTCACCACCTAAGAAGGTCCCAAATGAATCATTTAGAGAAGGTGATAGGACATTTTGGTGGTTTATTTGTTAAGACTCCACAAGACCCTGAGCCAGGCACCTACTTCAAGCGAGAGCAGAGGCAATCCGGCCAGCCACATGCTGCATGCACCAAATTACCTCAGACACTTCCCAGCTTCCCTAGGAAAGTGGTTTGTTCAGTCCCTGAGGTTAATAGTGGTGTCAGAGGGACTATAAAAGCAGAGGTCGCGGTTCTGCCCGACACCTGCCTCGCACCTAACGCCTCGGGAACTAATCCTTCTGTTAAACTCCTACCTTTTGGGGGGGCTTCACCCTGACACTGACCTGGCCAGTGAAGGATGCTGTGCTAACTCTTCTTTACAGAAAGACCCTGGCTCATGCTGGGCAAAGAGATCCCTTAAATCTGAACCCTAGTCCTGCTAACTTCTTGTTATTGTTTTTTTTGGAACAGTGGAAATCTCCCCAATGTTGTTTCTGCTCATTCCCTCTACGTCACACCGCAGATACTGTTAAGGCTGGAACAAAAGATCATCTCGTGAAGTTTTCCCCCTTTTTAATGTTTAGTTTCATTTAAATACTGCATGTCCCTAAAACCTTTATAAGCTGCTTACTTCTAAAGTATAAACATGTCAGTATTTAGCCACAGAGGCTGCTTTTCTGTCCTAAATCATCATCCATTTATCAGAGACTGATCTATGTTGCTAAATGCTGTAAAAACACGCTATAAATACATTGCAAGAATCTCGACGTAAGAGCCAGTGGCTTACAGCACCGAATACACCGATATTTATATAAACATTACACAAGGCCACATGCTTTTCAAATTGGGCTGTACTTAGTGTGGTAGCTTTCTATCTTCATTACCCAGCAAGTAGCACAGACAAGAGAAAATAGCTTCCTTCAGCAGTCTTATTCCTATCTTTCATAAAATGGCACTATTACAAAACAATCCAACAAAATAATCCAACACTAAATTTATTAATGCAGAATAAGAGACAGGATTTGTTTTTCATCATCATTATTTATAACTTCACTAACGTGCCCAGTGTTTCACAAAAGGACAACGCATCCTAAGTGAGCTGCAGCCAGAGCTTGCACAACATTCCCATAAAAACAAATTAAACAGCTTACAAATATAGAAATGAAAACCTGATTTTTACTCTGTACGGTTCCATCAAGAATTAACTTCAATACATGTAACTGGAGAGAGAATTGTCCTTAATGATCCTTCTAGTTTGCATCTAAATATTTCAACACTCTTTCAGTGCTAAACTATACTTAAAATATCCTTGAAAAACTTTATTAGGGGGTTGAGATGTTAAATAGTGAAAACCCAAAAGCCAACTCCATGCTGGGGAAACCAGAAGCTATTTAATCACGCTGGGCTCTCACATTGTCAATAGAACTATGGCTGGTATCAACTAACAAACATCATGCCTCTGAGGTAGGGAAATTGCACCGGCTCCATTTTTGGATGGGCACAGGAACCAAGATTAGTTACCAGATGTGAATAACAGATGGAAACTGGTATTCAATATGCAGCATGGTGCCCTTCAGAAACCTGCCTTCCTCCTCTGTCCTCGTTCTTCATCTACTCACCCATTGGGACAGTTGCAAAGTCAGTGAGACATGGGGTGAAATAGCTGATGGAAACCTGCATAACAGAGCATGTGTAAGTACACGTACATCTGAGAATCATACAATCATAGAATGTATTGGGTTGGAAGGGACCTCCAAAGGCCATCTAGCTCAACCTCCCTACAATAAGCAGGGACATCTCTAGCTAGCTCAGGTTGCTCAGAGCCCCATCAAGCCTGACCTTGAACAACTCCAGGGATGGGGTCGCCACCACCTCTCTGGGCAACCTTTTCCAGTGCTCAACCCCCCTCATATTAAAGAACTTTTTCTAATGTCTAACCTAAATCTACACTTTTCTACTTTAAAACCATTACCCCTTGTCCTGTCGCTACAGACCCTTGAGAACAGATCTCCCCCTGCCTTCTTATAGGCCTCTTTCAGGTCTTGGAAGGTTGCTATAAGGTCCCCCTGGAGCCTTATCTTCTCCAGGCTGAGCAGCCCCAACTCCCTCAGCCTGTCTTCACAGGAAAGTTACTCCAGCCCTCTGATCATTTTTGTGGCTGTCCTCTGAACATGCTCAAACAGGTCTACGTCCTTCTTGTGCTGAAGGCTCCAGAGCTGGACACAGTACTCCAGGTGAGGTCTCACCAGCGCAAATCTGTGATTTCCCATAACCAGCACCTTTCACTGACACCTCAAAGAGAAGAACCCTTTCTAAACCTCGTATGTCCATGGTTGTAAGACAAAGGACCTAGTCATGGAGCAGGTTAACTGCAAGGAAAGGAATTGCATCCCAGTGAAATTCAAGCCTCCAAGTAACTGGATGAGCGACTCACAGCGTTCTTCTGAGCCAGGACCACTCTTTGTATCTCCTTAGCATCCAGAAAACCTACTATTGTCAGGGGACAGACTTTGCTGCCTTGCTGCCTCAAGGAAGAGGAAAAGAAGACAGACAAAACTTTTTTTTTTTTTTTCTGCTATGTGTATGTTGAAAAAATACCTATTGGGCAGGGAGGCTGGGGGGAATGTTCCGGCTTTCTGTCATTCTGGACGGGTTTTATTCTGTCAAGCATGAAGAGAAACGTGCATCATATTTTCCGTATCAAAATTAGCAGTGTTTGTCGTCATGTTAAATGCAGCCTGGCCAGCGGTGCCAAAGATCTCCTAGTAATGTTTACACAGCCACAGAATCAGAGGAATGGTGCATTTAAAGGGATCGCAGCTGTCATATAAAAACAGACGTACACAGTAGCACATTTAAGAACCTGCCTTTTTATTTCAATAATTGTAAGTTTTGGATGCTACTGAAGAGATTTCTCTTAACTGTTACTCTGCAAACAGCCAAGATATTCATTTAGGTCTGCCCTTAAGGAAATATATCTCTGTGGTCCCAGAGTCTCAGCAAAATGGTTCCTACCAACACATATTTAAGCGGACCTTTGGAGTTACACACTTTGCATAGCACAGATTAACATCACAACCGAAGAAATACTGCGGTAGTGCTTTATTAGTGTTAGACATGCAATATTTATTTAATGAACAGAAATTAAAATATTAAGATAACAATTTAATCAAATTAAAGGAGCTGGAGTTGCAATAATGAAACAAAAATAAAGTTTTTCATGCATTCCAAGTTTATATTCTCACATGTGCATATAGTTGTGATTCTGTACCATTGTTAAATGTACACAAACTACCATTGATTGCACGAGACGAAGTCAACCCTTAAGTTCTAAGTAATGTTCAGATCTTTTACAGACTTCCTATATAACCTGGATCTTCAGCTTTTTACAGTACATTGTAATACAAGACACCCGGAAGCTTCTAAGATGAATAGCAATGGCTCTACCACTTGTAAGACACAGTGGCTTCCTCGATGTACAAATTATGAAAGATAAAGCAAATGCCCACCACGCTTTAGGAGACCACGACTTTTTCAACAGAAACCAATCTCAAAACCCTTCATATACAGATATAAAGTGCTACCTATTGCATATTAAACACTTCCAGCGACTGTATCTCCATTTAGAAGTTATAAATCCCTGAAAATAGGGTTTGATACCGAAAGTGCTGACAGACCCTTAAATCTAGCATCATCAACACAGCAGCGCTATAATCCTTCACCATGTACTTCAAATAGAGGAAGTTAGTCAACATGCTTTAAATACCGCCATTTTAGAAGCCCACAGCTAACTCCTCTATCATATCTACAACAGCAATGGATACGTAAAGAGCAAAACAGCGTGAGCTCACTTTACATACTTAATATAGGACAATAATTTTTCTTTAAAGCTGGAAGTGTAAATAAACCTCCAGTGCAGCAGTAAACATATTAAGACAGCAGTTCTGTTTGTTTTAAGATGCCTCTAAGAAAGGACATCCTGTACAAGAAAGAAATGCAGACTAGTACCTAATGAGCATGATTTTCATTAGGTCCCCAAATCACGAAACCTTTCTAAATGCAAGGCAACATTTTCACAGCTGGAAAATTACAAATAGTTCTTGATACAGAGCCAACAGTAATAAAAGTAGTTATGTATCATCTAGGGAGAATGCTGCATTCATTGGTAGGTGGAAAACCAAGCTAAACGTAAAATACAGCAGCAAGAGGTAACATACGTAAATATTGAACGTCCTTCTTGAATGGCAGAAAGATGGAATTTGTTACTTACAACATTAAAGTATGGCCTTGATAATTGTTCTTTAAAGTAAAGCAAAGTACATGGCTTCAAAGGATCATTTCAAGGCATAGTGCGTGCAAGGATGAACTCATGCTAATTTTTGAGAGGAAAATGAAAATTCAAATTAATGTGGAGATGTCCAAAATTTTCATCCTTACATTTTAAAGGGCAAGTAAGACTGACCATAAGTGGCAAGTTGTTATGGTTTTAAAATGATCTGCAAGAAAGTTTGTGATTTTGTCCTGTGGGAGAAACAGAAGTTTCTTTATTTTCAATTACTCTGTAGGAAATGTTTTCACTCAAAACGCTGCACGTTCAAAAAATAAATGTAGGATGAAGATGCTTTTTATAAATAATCTCAAAATACAGCAAAATGTTAAAACTTTCTTTCTAAATAGAACATGACATTCATGTAATCTTTCCAGAACTGCTCCAAACGCAGCCTTTACCTTTAGTTATGAGAACTCTATCAATATTTCCATAGTCATAAATGTCCCATTCTACCTCTCTTAGTAACTTTACCTTCTCCTAAATCGCATTTGTTGTTCTCCCTTCTTTCTTGACAAACTGTTAAGAAACAAAAGGTGCTTTTATTCACTTACAGATCAGATAAAGACCAGATAGCACACTCAAAGCTTCACCAAATTTCTTCACTAATCCACAAAAATTGATCTTTTCGCTACCTTTAATCTGCTTATCGTTCTTGGTATGCAAATATGTCAAATGATCTGCTTTTAGTCAATTACGCAGTTTGATATTCTACATTTACATTCTAAAAGAAGTGATTTCAGAGGTGCTAAATATAGTAGAGTTTCATTTTAATAATTATAAATCAGCTTGCAAGTGAGAAGTCACTGGAGCACAATCTCTGGTTAGTTTACTTGTCAAACCCCATTGCTGTGTATGATTTAACGATTATAGATACTACAGATGGTCTCATACCAGTCAGTTTGAAAATGACTGTGGAATTCAAAACAATTGCACAACACTTCCCCATTAACAATATGAGAAAATCACCTGCTTCGGTCAAACATTTGAAAGTGTTCAAGAAATTCTATGGAAATACTGAGTAGCTGAAATACATCTTGGTGTAATTAGGAAATTAAAATCTAATTGAGTGCAAACCCTAACTTCCAACAGTAAACGTACCATAACTTAGTACATAACCTTTGGCACTTCAAATATATTACAACAAATTTACAGTCATTTAGATCTTAAGTGGGTCAAAAGAACATTCATGGGATTTATGAGGTACCGAACTTGATAAATCCTTAGGTTGCTAAAAGAGAGGCTACCTGATGAAGTGGGCCTGCTTCTGTGCTACCAACGTCTAAATCCAGAGCACTACAAGGCAGGGCTTGAATCTCTCAGGCTCCATCCAGGCACAATGATCTACACTAAGGGATCCCAACAGTGGGATGGGAACACTCCAACCGCACATATTTTAGGGACATAGCACTAGGGGGATGGGAGACAGCTGCTAAAAAAACAAGAAGAAAAAAAGAAGAAGAAAGGAAGTAGTAAAGAAGAAAAATATGAAAATAAATGAAACCTAAGAAGAATTGGACAAACGTATTTTTTTCTAACAAGAATAATTCTGTGCTGTCATACAACACTGACATCATCAAAAGCATTCAGATAGTAGAAGTTTTTAAACCTTTACTGGTCATAACTATTCAAGATAGTACTACTTTTTGCAGTTTTGAAAACAAAAATATTTGGATCTTTTACAACAACAAATTCAAATTTAATTTCAAGCTTTTTTTTCCTCCTCAACAACAGCCATTACATGGTGCTGTAAAAAAAAAAGAAAACAGATTAGCTATAGAAAAAGAAATGGAGGAGAAGATAGTCCACTTTCTTAACTCCAAATCTAACCTCTGTACCTTTTTTTAATGTCATCTTACTGTTTCACAGCAACGGACAATCCAACTGAGACTCTCATTAAGAAAATTAAAATCTATTTCTGTTAATATTGTGAGGATTCTGCTCCTACGTTGTTTTCCCACTGTACGTACATCACTCTATTTTGCCAATTTATTGAAAAACAGATACCTTCTCAATATGTCATTTTACAGACAATTATTAAATGATCAGGAAGACATTTATTACATTCTTTTTCATTTGCCTCAATGAAAACTGACTTTTAGAAGTACTTACAGGGAACACAAATCTTTTTAAACTGAACAGCCCAAGTACTCTGTATGTGTTCAAGCAACGTAGCCTATTTCTAAAGGCGTATATTTTGTTATCATAAGATTTAAAAAAAACAAGACAGATGTATATCATGTAAAACCCAACCTTAAATTGAGTCAGTTTTATATTTTTTGAATTATCACGTCTATTTTAGTCAGTCTGTTCATCTCCTACATTTTCACTGTAGTAGACTTGGACTGAGCAAAGTATTCATATCTTTATTCCATACTTTTTTCCAGTCCTACCTCTGACTGTTAACACTGTTCAAAGTAACATATAAAAAGGCATGCAATAACCTCATACAAAAAGATCCTCAAAACAACCTTATGTCATGAGCTTACCACCAAAGTTCAATCATTATACACAAAATTCAGCATTTAAGTGTAAAATAACTGACTCCAGCATGTGCCATTACTGCAATGGCATAGTATCTTTGACATTGTTCTACAAAAAGCACATTGTATAGAATACAGCGTTTACTCTGCAAAGATTGTGCATCACTGTTTCCTCTAGTATGTGTAGAGCAAACTACATTCCATTGCAACAAATCACAGTTAGGTTTAAAGCGTACTACACTGGCCTGAAAACAGTGGTCTTGATGGCATGCTGTAATATCAGAATCGATAGATTTGCATAATACCAATAATCACTCAAGAAAACATTCATAACAGCACAGGCTTCCCAGCTGAAACTGCCGCATGGAGAATGCGAAGCTATTATATAAACTGCATGGACATATTTAATGTGTATTATTAACTCTACCATAAGTATTCTGTACCTAAAGGTGTTTTCAAAAGGAAAAAAAAAAAACAGTCGTCATTTATCTCACCCAACAGAATATTAGTTTTGGCAGTCCCTGTTAGTGTTTGGAGTAAAAACAAACAAAAAAAAACCCATGTCATAGTCCCATCCTCCCCTGATTCCTGGAATTTCTTATGTGAAAAGGAATGAAGAGAAGTCAACATGTTAAAGTGATTTCCTTCCACTAAAGTACCATCAAGTATCGCTATCTCAGCTTTTGGAAAATTTGCCAGCTTTTCGTGAAGGTTCATATGGCACTCTGAGAATACTAGGTGTTTCTTCCATTACTCGTACAAGAAGATTATCAATGTAATCCTCCAGTTCACGAATATGAGTGTCCTTCTTCTTCAGTTGCTCTTTATGTTTCACCAGCTCCTGCAAAACCTCTTCATAAGTAAGGTTACGGTATCCTGCAGTGGCGTCAAAAGGATTTCCATCCTACAGATAAATTAAAAAAAACCACCAGATTTTATTAAATAGTTCAGTGTTCTGAACAAATTCATAGGTTTTATGTCTCTCATGCATCTCTTGACAGAAGCAACATCTCTTAGACAACATACCTCCACTTGCTCTAGAGCTTTTCCCTCCAATACCCCCAACTGGAGCAGACAACTGGAGATAGGTTGCCCAGTTTGAGGTAAGTTTCCCAGCTTAGATGAAGCTAAAAGGCTGCATCTTGCTTGTACCAGAGCACTTAAAACAGAAATGTGTACTACTAAAAGATCTCACTTGTCTGCTTGCTTGCTTTAAAGCAGGAGGAGCCCAGAATTAAGCTGTAGGGGAAACAGAATTGTTTCTGTAATGATTCCTGATGACTCCGTAAGTGCAGGTACAAGCAGAGATGGACAAAGTGGTCCCCTTAACAAATGCAACATGCGATCCAAACCACTATGGACTTGAACGTCTTATTCTGTGTCAAGAGGAATTAGCTGTGACCTTAAGTAACCAGATAATGAAAAAATTTGGAAATGTAAAACTGAGGAAAAGATTGTGAGAGTTGGTTTATAAAAGTATTAGCACTGTTAGACACGGTAAGCAGTAAGTTTTATCTGATTCAAAACTGGAGACATTTAAAAGACATGCAACCTCTAATTAAGTAGACTTCTCAAGTCCTCCACCTCTAACAGAGCAGTGGAACACAAGATAGCTTTTGTGTACAGTAGAAACCTGTCATTAAAAATGATAAAGCTTGCACAGCTTGCAAGCCCACCACATAATAAAGTCATATTCATTCCTTTTCCATGCTCCATTCCTTTTCTTTCCATACAGCTTCATATTTGCACATTGGCATATGTCGAATCATTAAAATACGCAGGTGGCCAAAGTTTTCAAATAAACCTAATTAAAAGTGATGGTGCACTGCAAATAGGCTGAAGTACGACAGATCAATCAGCCTCTCTCCATCAATTATATTCTAATAGTAGCTCTTGAAAATATGTGCTTTTAAGGGCTTCTCACTACATTTGAGATATTTAATGTCACGTTTACGTACGAGTGTTCAGTATTTTAAACTTCTCAAGTTACAAGATTGTGATCAATAACTCCTACTTTATTAAAACGGCTGACTTGATGAAATTTATAAATTGGTTAGTAATTGATTTCCAACAAGTATAGAAGAGAAAATGACTTCACTTTGTGGTCATTATATTTTTAGCACATTTTCTTCTAGAAGAAGTAAAATTTTCTCTTTATGGTACGAAATTTTTGTACATATTGGAAAAGACATCACTAACACTTCCATGTCTAAAATATAGGGTTTGCCTAGTTTTCTGATTTGGCAAAGGAACAAGAATTAAGATGCAATGACACCTTGAATTATTTTGTAAAAGTTTAACGGAAAATGGTGTGTAATACACATGCTTTAAAGATGTTTTGTCATACACATGCTTCATACAGATCTTTGATGGGACTAACCTATCACATCAGTCACAGAATAAAATTCTAGTTAAAAGATGTTAGTACTTAGAAATAAATATTGTTAAAGTTAAGAAGATTTTAAATGTTCAGTTTCAGCAAATAAGTGATACTTAAACGTGTACGGAACAACTATACCTTTACAAAAACTGATCACAGAATCACCACGGTTGGAAAAGACCTTTAAGATCTTCAAGTCCAAAATATGAATCTTGTAATGAATTATAAAGAAAAAAGGATTCTAAATAACAAGCTATGCAAAGAACGATTCAGCTACAAAATACTACTGGGGTACACACCGACAGCCAGAGGAAATGGAATTAGATAAAATGAAGGCCTGGCAATCTCTGATCATCTCTTTATTGTTCTAATGAGGAATTCTGCTCTGGGAATATCATCTAAGCTACTTTCACATCTTTTGTCCTACTTACTTCATCTTCCTTTCAGTTCTTAATTAGGCCTTAAAGAGCTCACGCTGCCCTTTCAACTGGCTACTGCTCCCATTTAAACACTGCTTTCAGAGACAGGTGTTGGCACCAGAGTAGAAGACATACAAACATAATTAGTAAATGTGATGCACAAGGAAGAAATATAATAACTTGGTGAAGGCTATTATTGCAGAACCTAATAATAAATTACTTCAAACACCTTAGAAAGCAATCTTGAATATTTAAAAAAAAAAATTCAAATGGTTTCATTCAAAACTATGGTTGAGAGAGAGTTTCTTCTCCTCTTAATTTGTATTTTGCATTAAATGAGCACCACCTCATAATCCTACAACTGACATTTAGGATAGCTGGTATTCCAAAAGAAAAATCATCAAGGATTTCTTTTATCACCTTTAAATCCTTTAAATAAAACAATTCACATCTTATTTCTTAAAAGAATTAAACCGATGCCTTTACCAGCAATAAATTACATGATTTGCAGTAGTACATTTGCAAGCACATAAAAACTGTAATTATGGTTACTTTACAGACAATAGCTGCTAAGTTAAATCAATTTTTTTGATGTCGCTTTTTGTCAGAGATTAAGTAACCGCCTGGTAGAATTCAGTTTACTATCTGATCAAAGGCAGCCTTCACATACTCTGACATCTCCCACCAGTTACT
Organism: Eurystomus gularis; assembly: GCA_013400335.1. Lineage (NCBI taxonomy): Eukaryota > Metazoa > Chordata > Aves > Coraciiformes > Coraciidae > Eurystomus > Eurystomus gularis. The sequence goes on along the minus strand of VZZY01011873.1, from coordinate 441,994 downwards.
TACATTAGAAAAACTCGGGCATTTAAAATAACATCAAATGTTATTACAAATCATTTACATAAACCAGCAAAAAACAAACAGTATGGAGTCATATTTGCTTGTGAAACTTATTTTCTATCTAAAGACCGAAAACAAACCCACTTTTAAAGATTTTATCTATTCACGGAATAAATCCTTGTAAGGCCAAACAAAGACACTGCATAGGAAATCTGTCGCTTTTTTTTGGTCTTTTCTTAATACATCATCTATCTTAGGTACTTTTAGAGTCAAAAGAGTGCTTTGAGTAATAGCTTCTAGTATTTCTATTTTTAGTGTTTTCTGAGAGGCTGTTTGTTTACTGTTTCTTAATCCTATCATATATCAGTTCATTACTTCTGTTTTGATTTTCCATCTAGAGACTGTCCTCAAGACCCTGACTATAGTGACAAGAGGCTCCTGTTAAGTCAATTAATGCATCACTGCCTAATGCAGGGTTCCTCACCTGATTACTCTAGAGTCATCTGAAATACCCCAAAGAAATGGAGTTTTCTTTTTATTTTCTATGCAAAGATCTAATTTTTCCCTTCTTCTCTACATCATCATACCAGAAGTACACTGCATATTGAGTGCTTTATTTCCAAATTTATATTAAGCCTGTAATTTTCTAATTAGATTTTCTGGGTATGTCAAAAGAAAAACAAAAAAAAACCCCAACATTTCCTTTGAAGCAGTTAAACAAGAATAATAGCTTATACTGTGTCAGTACCAATCAGCTGGCATTTACTGATTGCTTTCCATAACACTTCATAACTCACCATTGTTTTCCTGAGGTCCTCAATGCCAGAAGGATTCATATTAAAACTGTGGGAAGAAAACAAAACCCCAAATATTAGCAGTGCATACTTTATCTGAGCAAAACATCTACTAGAGGGCACTACTGAATTAGGTATATAGCTACAAAATATTTCAGATTATTTACTTGCTTGATTCCTTGAACTTAGGAAAAGTAGGAAAATATTCAAAGCTAATGAAAGTTTTTATAGAGTCTATGTTCACATTTTTAAAAATTTTTCATATTCATTTTGTCATAAAATTTGAGTAATTAAGAAATGTAAGAAAGGATATTACAGATAGGGCTTCCCTAGCCCTGCTTTTCTTGCTAGACTTACCTCGAGCTCTCAGCAAAAAGAGATTCTTTAAACGAAATTGGGAAACAGTCCCTGTGATGAGACTGTTAAAAAACAAGAACAAACCCCTGCAGACTAACATGTACTCCCAGCTTTCATGGCAGCTGCTGGAGGAGAAAGATCCTTTAGAAATTCCAGCATGATCATCAGCTTAAGTCAGAGCTGAAAAGGTATCTTCTATCAGCAACATTTATTTTGTACTTAAAATTGAGTAAATAATCTATTATTTTATAAACTTAGTGATTATCCCACATATCCAAAAAGCAAATCTATTTCATGATTTTGTTGTGTTGAGATTTTTTTCTTCCTCAACTGCTAAAGTGCAGCTGATACCGATAAAGCAGCCACTGTGTCACGCCTAAGTGTGAGGCCCAAGAAATGGTCCACTGATCTCTCAGGTTGATGTAGTCATCCACAAATATCTTCAAAACTCAGTGCTGCTACGTTCTTACGGACTTGCTACAGCAAGTTTGGAGAGAAAACTCTTTGAAATTGCATTCAGAATTTGGATATGGCTCACAAATACTATTTACTTGCTAGGACCAGAGCAGACATCACTCTTTCACATCACCCAATCTACTGTTTAGTTAGACTGCACGTACCGGCTGTCAACTGGCTGTTGACTGATAATAATGCAAAAACATACAAAAATATGTTTAGACTTTAAAAATTTATTTTAAATGCAGCTTGAAGTAAGGAACATATATTTTCTCACTTTTCATCACTGATACCTGAATTTTAAAGCCATTTATTTCATGGCATAAAAGTGGAAGTGACATAATTTACAAACATAAATTACGTAAAATGTAAAACCTGATCTTTTTCTGTTAAAAATCATTTTGTTTACTTTTTTCTCATTTTTTTTTCACTTTTTTTTTTTATTCTGTACGTTATTTTGTATTTGCAAAGCAGGCAGTCTTTTGCTCATACAGAAGTCCCATGAACCATCTGCTGGACTGAGGTTATTAGATAAAGATTGGATTACACAAGCAGTCACAACGAGAAATCAAGAGGTGTCTGACGAACCAAGTTCTGGCTAATTCCCATTATACCTGTCTGTAACAGTGATCCGCAGCAGTCTGCCGAGCTTGCTGGAGACCAGTTTTGAATGAGGGGCCTCTTTCATCGGGTATTGTCTGCAAAGCTAAAGCAGGAACCCTCCCTCGCTGCCCGCCTTTTAGTTTCACACTGATGTGTCAAACACATGATGAACTCGCTTCATTCATGGCTGCCTTTTGTGATCCGGGTACAAAAAAAAAAGAGTTAACTCAACTGGATCGAATTAGCTTGGTGAAAACCAAGAATGTCTCTATTTAACGAAGTGTGGCGTTAATTTGGGATATCTTTCTTTTGGGACTGTTTCCTCATGTTAGACAAGATATAGAATAATGTGGCCTGACTGCTCAACTGAGTGACTTTCTGAAAGGTTAAAAAAGCAAGATCTTTCACTGCCTTGAATGGCTTTATAGTTTCTGTGAAATAAGTTCTAGGACTCTTTTTCGTAGCAGTAGCTTAAAAGAAAAGCAGCAGGTCTGACTATGAAGAGCTACATTTGAAAATTCAAAATATAAATCACTGGCAATATGGACTAATTTTTTGGGGGGGTTTTTTGGCTAAAAAACCTGCAGTCATTTCCGTAACATTGTGGACACTGTAACTTCAATTAGAAGAGAGCACATCTGCGTATTTTACATGAAGCAATTTGAATATACTTGCAAAAAAATGTAAAACTCTTAAAAAAATACTCCCCCAATAAAAACCCAAACCTCATGAATACTCTTACTCATATTTTAAAGAGATATGTGGAAAATACACTGCTTCTCAAGGAAGAAACAGGTGCTGAGATCGCATATAACATTTTTTTTGTCTCCTAAGCAAGGTGGGAGCTCCGTGGCCTCGCTGAGCCCCACATGGATTCCTGCCAGCGCTTCCAGCTTGAGGTGAGTGTGAGCAGATGCAGGCTCTCACCGCTGAACCCATAATTCACTGTCTGAGGACCATGTAATACCTCAAAAGAAAATACTGTAAAATTATGGGGGAGTTGCATGTTTGGTGTATTGAAATTCATGACAGCGTTTATTTTTTAAATTAAACTTCATCACAATAGTACACTCCTAAGGATACCGTCTCACTTGATTATGGGTAACAGCTTACAGAAAATATGCCTCCAGGACGACAGCCCACACACTGTACAACCATCATAATCCTCCTTTGAGCTGCCATTTTCTTGACTTCCTAAGAGCATTTGGAAATCAGTGATCTAAGCAATTATAAAAAATAATGTCATTTTTTACTGTGTTACAATCACAGTTCATAGCGATATTGCTACTTACAGTCCTGTCTGTTTTCTCCCCAGGGTTTGACAAATTGGCAGGGAACCTTTGCAGTAGAAGGATGAAAAAAACTATGTTCACAGCTTGGGCAAAAAGTTTCTTTTTGTTATTGGGGTTTGAGTGTAGCTTACTGTGAACAGTGATTACAAAAACTGGCATTGAGGGACTCTATAATTATTGTTTCTCAATTATCCCCAAACTAAATTTGCTCAGTTTACAAGTAAAAAGATGCTTATTCTCTAACAAATGGACTTTCTGCCAACTCACTCTGAGAAATACAGTCAAACTGGGTTTCTCTGGCTCACTGTCATTAACACTGTGTGTAACTCCCAGGTGTTGTTACATCTGAGTCTAACACCTCCTCACTGGACATACCTTCCAACCTACACAAATTGGCTTGACTACTCCTCTTTCTGCTCACTGAAAAACCCTCATCTACCTTCTTACTCCTGTGTCCTTCATTATCTCAAAGCATCAAGTCATTTTCTACCTCTTCCACTTATCTAGACAGGGCAAGAAGCCTCCCTTTCCACCATTCTGGAGTCTTGATGTGTCTCAAGGTCATGTCCCATCATGATTTTTAACAGTTTGTCTCTTACAACAAAAAAAACTTCCATTCACTCTAATCACCTTCAAGAAAGTTAGGAACCAGTAAAAACGAGGTAAATCACACAAGCACAGATTCAAAATCAGCTGCAGTAGGATCACGCAGGTGATGCTGACTAAGCAAGCCACCCAACTTCTACATTGCCCCTGCCTCACCTGAGGCAGAACAGACTTCTTCAATCTAGCATGGCCATTAGTCATGTCCCTCATTTCTCTCACCTGGGAATTCAATTCTTTTCCTTAACAGTTACTTTATATCGGATATTTTTACCATTTTACCATTTTTACTGCTTGGGACATAACTTTTTCTTTACATGTACATTTTTATGGAATAGTAAAGTTTGAATTTTTGAGGTTCTACTAGCTTGGATTTCAATTCTAGCTCATCTAAGATGAGAACTCTTTCCTATTGCCATGTCGCTGGGGGGAGAAAAATGATAAGAAATAAAACCAGTATAAGCTACTAATGGAGACAGACATACTATAATGCTGATTCTGTAGAGTAGATCCGATCACTATTTCATAATCAGAGCAAGCACATTGTTTTATATTCTCTTGTCATTTTCCCTATTTAAATACATTGCATTAGACCTACACAAACTTACCTTTTTTTTCATAACACCTGCTTTTTATGAGGTAGTTAAATACTTAACGTTGCATGGTGATTATCTGTAGTTCGTACCGAAACTTCAACACAGTGCCGTTGAGTTTAGGATGTATCATAAGCTCAAATTTACGACTGGAGCTCGTAATTTTGTCATTTGAAGGTTAATGGGAGTTAAAAACTCAAACATTAGGTCTAGTGGCTGCTTAAATATTTAGCATCTACATGCCTAGAGATTAAAACATTGTTTAAAAAACTCTTTCCTGTAACTGATTTAAACATTTTAGCGCCTGAACCATTTACTCTGACAACATAATAAATGAGAATCAAACTCCTAAATTATGCTTTATGGAAAGCACATTCTCTTAAAGAGCAAAACTTTAAAACTTATCTTTCACTATTCAATTAGTTATATGATTGTTGTACTGTATACTACTAGAAATTAAAACTAAGGTATATACTTTAATCATTACTATTCCAAATATTTAAATCTTTTATGTTAACTTGACATCCGGTAAAATATCCATGATAGCAATAAGCTCAGTGTGAGCTTTCAGGTCTTTTCCTTTAATATGGCACGTCAGTGTACAGGTAATTAGCAAAGCTCCACTACGTTAATTTTCCATTAGAGTTGAATTATTATTCCTATTCCTACTTCTTAGTCTTTGGATTGATTCTCATTGCTTACACATTTTTCTTTAGATTCTCACAATATATATCAAAACCTGGAAATATGAAGATGCAATTTAAGTTATTACCAATGTACTAGAAAAACAAAAGAAATGAATAAAATCAGATACAGCTAATGAAATTCAGAAACTTAGCTTTCCATTGAATATTATTAGCCTGCTGTGCCTGGCAATGCAGACATCCCTTTATACTCTGAGAAGGAACGACTGTCATGTCTGGCAGCTAAGCAAGTATGGAGTAAGCATATTGCCATTTATTTCCCAATCAGATTCTGGGGAACATCACTGAAGACACTTCACTATATAAATTGTCCTGCTGTCAAGCCAAGCTCCAAGGCCTTCTGGAGCTTATGTAACCCCATGAGGACACAAAAAGGGGATCAGGTTTTGTTGCCATCACTCCATTTTCTTAATATTACTATAAAGTCTCATGCCAAGACTTAAGAAACTGGACCAAACCCCCTGAACTTTGAATGTAAGACACGCTCTTCTTGCAAATCATTTTTTCTCAAGCTACATATTCTTTACATAGGCTCCTCTGGAAATGGCCTAATCAGGAGTGCTGAATGCTTCTACAGTTATTACAGAAATAAATAAAGAAACTGGATAGAACTATTGAATTTTTAAAGAAAATAGAACAGGCAGTGCATTCCCCCTTGGAACAGATAACATGCCTCACGCATCTACTCCAGAAAGATTTCACATGCGCTAGTTGTGCCGCAACAGATGACAAAAGCTTGAAAAAATCTTGTCGTGTAGCCAGCAGGATGAATTTTCACAACAATGTTCCTAAACCAGACAACTAATTAGGAGTGATTGCTGGTAAAAAGACCGCAAAACTCAAGATAAATACTAAGTATTTCTACAATATCTCTAGGAATTGATTGCTCCAAACCACCCTAGCAATAACCAAAGTGCTGTGACCTTTTCTTTGTAGTAGCTTTGCAAAAAAATTTCATTATTCTCTCATCACATGCAGTGATCTCTCTTAATCAGATGTTAATGGTCCTGGCAGAACAGAGTGACTTCTGCTTGTTTTGTAGTTTCCCTTTACCTCTCACCTACCAGTAACATATTTGTTTTGTTGAAGTAACACTCTACTGACAGCTTTACCACACCAACGTAAGAAATATTAACACTCTACAGTATAGTTAATGCACTGTCATAGTCTATCAGTATTCTGCCTAGACTATAGATAATCACAGCTGGCTGGAGATAGGTCTAGTCAAATTTCAGTAGGGAACTGAAAAAAATCCTTTCATTTCAAGAAGTGTAATGCAGAAGTACCCTGTTCTTAAAATAAGACATGCTAACACTGACAGAGGAAACAAAACTCTGAAAATAGCATAGTTCACCTGGTATCAATCTTGACTAACAGAGAAATAAATGCACATGAAAATGTCAGAAAAAACCTGTTACTCTAGCAAGCCCAGTTATACGCTTGTTAGGGCTCAACATTCCTGAACTGGGCATACAAACATTAAAATAGTGAGTAGTACTGTACACCGGGTAAGGATAACTAACTTAGTAGACATACACAGACTTTACAACCCTTTGCACTTATCAGGCAACTTCTGGGGTTCATTCTGATGGAGCCGTGGATGGTAACTACATGCCTCTGGCACATCATATGGAACAGGTGAGACTGAAACCATTTAACAGTCACTTAGGCTGGATGATGAAGTTATTGCACTAATAACTTATCTTCACTGTGGTTTAAGATAACAGGCTTTACTTCACAACTGCAGTTGACTAGAGCCAGGCACCTGCTCTACTAACACAGCTCAACTGACAAGCAGTAACCCAGAAAGTCACAGAGTAACACCATGACTTTGCAAAAGTTTCTCTAACCAGTTGACCATCAACAGATACACAACTTTAATATTTGCTGAAACATAGCAGACACCAGCTGTCTTTAGACAACAATCTAACGTGATCGTGGTTATCAAAAGCCTCATGTTTTTAGGGCACCTCACTTGTTTTTTTCCAAATCTAGTAATGAACATATCAAAATGCAAAGACATTGCTTATTTCAAAAGCTGCATCCACTGGGAAAGATGGAACTGCCGGTACCGACACTGGAGAGGCCGGCAGCTCTGATGGCTACGCGCGATGACAATAGGGAGGAGAGAGGCTAAAGAAAATAACCACATCTGGAAATGGCAGACAAAGCAGAAAAATGCCAAAAGAGATGAGTTTAAAAGCTGGGTTGCTTTCTTCTGAGTTGCAATGTTTTAAAAAGGCTGAAGGAGTAAAAGAACATAGAACAAAAATTAAATAATATTTTTGTATTCTATGTTCCAGTTGACCAGTAACCAATGTTATAAATATCAGCATTATTTGTACATGTTACGTGAATCCTAGTAAGACATGTTTCTTTCTCCTCCACTATTCCATCTCCCACATTGCTGAGAACTTGAAACAAAGCGTAACCAGAGTGTAGGTATAAGATTCATCTTCATGTTTAAAAACACTTAGGTCATGGAAGCGCTATTTTAAAAGGTTTTTCTAATGCATCTCTAAGTACACATATATGTATGTACAGACACACACTTAATGTTGTTTGTGTGCAAGTATATGTTTTATTTAAATATAATGTTTCTTAGAAAGCTCTCAAACGCCTATCAATTCAGTTCCCCAGACCTGGAATTTGATCAGACTAGTAACAACCCGTCAGCTTTAAATATTGGACTATTTGTTTCCCTGTGTCCAGTGCCTAAGATCTTGTTAATTACCTAAACTCTCTTTCTGTAGGTCTTGTTAATTACCCGTCTCCTGTCTCAGAGGACCTTGTTAATAACTTGTACAATCTCTCTAAAAAGGTCCTAATAACACATTAAAATTAAAGATGCTTTTCTTTTAGCACTTGTCAAGTGGTGCAAATTGAGAAATTTTCACATCAGTTTATTAGCCTACTGCAGCGTCCTTCCCTAAACACAAACAATTTCAGAGAAAAGATGCACAAGGTTTGGTCATGGCACAAAACAATCTTTGTTTTCCAGGAGTACCCTCCATTTCTTTAACTCTGTTCAATACGAAATCCACGTGGCTCCTGACTGCAAATTAACCTCTCGAGAGCCATGACAATAGCCGTAATTGTAAGAATGAATGCAACTTTACATTATATTAGGTAAAAGTTCCAGGAGCAGTGGATTAGGAAGTACGAAAACTATTATTGGTAAACGCTGGCTGAAAATACGAGACACGTTGTGTGCTGAACAATTCCCTATAATATAAATCCTCTGGAACTAACCAGTTTTGTAATAGTTGCAAAAACAGCGTTTCTTGTTTCACTATGAGACTGCAGCATTTTTAAATTGTCAAGAAATCAGCTCATAAATATCTATATTACACCTACACCAGACAATAAAAAACCCCAATCTTAACACTTATGTAATACTGTAATACCATATCTATAAAAGCCTTAAAAAATACTAATTTATCCAGTCAGCATTTGTAAGAGGTAACAAAATATCATCTCCATTTTACAGATCAGGAGCGGGGAGACTAAGTGATTTAGCCAAAGCCACAGAACAAGCCTTTGCCAGAGCAGAAATCAGGGGCCTGTATTTTGTGATTTCCCGACATCCCGACATCTAGCACTATACACAAAGCAGGCAGGTTTTCTTTCGCTTGTCCAAAATACTTCTTAAACTTTCTTGATATAACAGTAATAAATAATAGTAATAAAAATAAACGATAATTTTCAAATAATCCTGGGATCTTTCTTGGTTTTAGGAAAAAAGAATCCTGTAACTGTTGCTAAAGCACTTCTACATTTTCTGTATCAGCAGCTGCGAAAACATGTGGAAGATGTTTTTATCTTCATTCTTTTAATTAGTAAATGAGAGTAATTAGTGGCAGAGTATGCACACAGCCAGTGAGCACTTAATGATTGCTTGGGTGAATCTGCAAAGGTTCTGCAGCTCACCAGCCATCAGGTAGTGATGACATTACGAACCACTGACCTGGCACATCAGTACCGCTTAGTCAACATTAACCAAACACAACTAATTAGGATGGACTTGAGCCTGGCCAAAGACTCCCACTAACTTTACAGACACAGGTTCCTTGGTGCTGAGAACTTGACCTTCACACTCCACACATGAAGGACTTGGGTTTGATCATGTGTTTTCTGAGGGTGGGGGAAGAGGGTTTTTTTCTTCCACTTTGAAGTATCTCCAGCCTGGTCCCTCGGACTCAACACGCTTTTGTGGCTACAGCACGTTCCTGGAATACATCTTCCAGTTCAATTTCACCAGACAGGAATCCAGTTCCCATGCCCCACGACCGCTCCATCCACACAAAGGCTTAGCTAAGTGGGCTTAACTGGGAGATCCGCCTGCAAAGCAAACTTCTCATCCACAGCGCAACACTGATTCTGCACACACCTTAATAAAAAAATACTGCCTGGTTTACTTGAGGAAATAGTATCCACTCAAAAGAGCTTCATAGCATGTTGAGTAAATAAAAAGCCACTCAAAGTCTAAATTCCCTGTGTATGCTTTCCGCATACTGAATTTGTTACTCAGCCTCACTTACTTCGTGCCCACAGATTTATACAATTCTTTCTTCACAGTATTACTAGTTTGAAAAATTAAAAATGGATTCTATTCAACAAATCCTCCACAGATAAAAAGGTAAACTTAAACTGTAAACTTATTAAAAATGCACATTTTGTATTAGTTTCTACTTCAAAAGAAAATCATTGTACAAGATACATTTGAAAGAAAGTGAACTTATTCTAAAAGATTCTCACAGAACATAATAGTGAAGCATATAAAAATCAAGAGCTTCTAACTTAAATTATGGCATGCTAGGTATTATTCCATAATAGTTGTCTTATAGAATAAGTCAGAATGTTTACTATTTCTGGCTTTTTGAAAATAACAGAATAGCTATTTGTCTTATCAAAAGTTTATGTTTACACAAGAGTCAAGAACTAGTAAAAGAGACTCGTACAAAGATGGGGAACAAATGAGAGTCCTTCTGAATGGGCACTGTGATGAGCCTTTTAATTACAAAATAAAGAAAAAAAAAGTCTACCATGATTACCGTTAAAGATTCATATTCATCAAGATCTGCTGCATTCCAGAACTTCAAAAGATCTCGCTACTTACATCTAGCATCTGCCTGAATACATTTTTTCATTTAAAAAAAATTAAATGCTATGTAATTTTAATTGTTATTTAAATTACTTCTCTTTAAAGGAGCTTATTGAAATGGAAGTTTAACTTCTGACAACTAAGCTACATCCTAACCTTACCCTAATCTAGATAAATCCTTTATTAAATAAATAATATCCTAAGACTCTGTCTGTAAACATGTCATTTAAGACACTAGGAACTGACTTGACGGGTAGAAGACACCAAAAAGATAATTCACTGAAGTCTGTATGAGCTTCCAGCAACCGAATCTTTTCTATAGCAGTTCCTTTTCAGTCCATTATCTAATTTACATCCATGATTAGTTTTGTTGAGAAAATGATTATAGGTTTAAATCAGGAGTGCATGCATTCTAACATATGAATAAAGCAGACTTGACATACAGTAACATCAATCTGTTCTGAAATCTTAAAGAACAAGATAACAAGAAACAAATAACGTTTTTTTTTTTAATTAACAGAAAATACTATTGTCTCATTAATTAAGGAATTAGTAGACAGGAAAAAGGCAAATTTGTTAGAACCACCTTTTCCATTTTAAACGTTGATTTATTTCACAACCTTAAAATTCCAGTTTGGAGCATTTTAATTTCAAATTCAATTTCTAAAATTTAAGAATTTCATGAATGAAATTTAATTCAATCTTCCAAATTTAAGTCATTAAACATAAAACTTACAAATAAAATCTAGAAAAAAAAGGCTGATAATGTCTGACCTTAACATACAGAAAAAAATTAGAATGCAAATGAATAAATAATTAACTGCTTAAATATTTATCTATTGGGAACAGTATATGTGGGGAGTGTGTGTATATGTATCTATATATAGATATATAGAGAGTATATTTTCCTCACTAGCAAACAAAAGCCAAAAAGGAAACAAGCTGTAGGGTACACTTTTTTTTAAAAGGAAAAAAAGTTAACTGTTGATAGACAAATAGAGATTAAAATGGATTACTTAAATCAAAGTTTCCTATCAGCCCCTGTAGCTTAATTCACTCTTCTCAGCACAAACTGCAGCCTTGTGCAACAACCTGAATACACAGAAACTCGGCAAAGCCACAGGGAGCTAAATGAATTCAAGCATGGTAAGTGCCCATGTGGGTGCTTCCATTTAGAAACAGAATGGTCTTCAGTTCCTGTGCTTTAACATATAGAATCTAAATCCAGTTTTATCCCAAATGGTGACATCCGCAGGACTTGTTTTCACTACGTGCATTTTCTTCATCCTTTTATTTATTCCATTTCGTCTTTCCCTTGGATTTGAAACTTTCCCTCTAAAACCTTGACTTAGGGCAGTATAATAATAAGCAACGAAGTCTTCAGTGGAAGCAGAAGACTTTCAGCAAGAACCCATTCCGAAGCACAAACAAGGTCTTCCACAAAGGCAGGTACCCAAGAACATTCACAGTGCATATTAGTAATAGAAAAGTAACTTCAAAATGAAGTAAAAAAAAGCTCGAACTATATAAAAAGTTCATAACTTTTACTTCAAAACAGATAAGCAATGATATAAACGTATATAAAGTACAAAGCTTGTGTTCCTCAACACTTCACGTTTTCATTTATATAACATGTTCAAGATATCAGATCGAAATACAGTGAAAACCTACCTTGAAGATGGCAACACGCTTGTAGGCTTGAAGTTTGTCAGAAACGGATTAGTTGACTCATAATCAAAACTCTCCTGATGAGTTTCACCAAACACACCAGGTGATTTCAAGTCAGCAGAACTGTCTGATCCCCCATTGCTAAGTTTATCTGACCTCTTGCTATCTTTTTTTCCGGTTACTCTTTCAAAAAGACTAACTTTCTCTTTTTTCTCCTTTTTAATTTCTTTCCTGATTTCGACAGGTTTGGAAAACAGACTTATGTTTTGATCCCATGTTGCTGGGCTTTCTTCAAACGGATTCTTCTGTCTTGGCAGTGTAGCAAATTTTGGGGGTAACGAAGCACTCACATTGGTAAATGGGTCATTTTGTGCTCCAAGTGCAGTTTCATCAACTGTGCTGTCAAGCTGGTTCATTTTAGAAGTATCAACACTTAACGTCCTTCTGTGTGGAGATTTTAGACTCCCTGCAAACAATCTGTTATTAGTACACTATCAACGAGACACTGTATCATAGTATACGACATGCAGAGAACCCATTTTAGCTTAGGTCTAGAAGCTTTGTGATTGAGTCTCAGTTCAAAACACTGCTAACTTAGCTATTTAAAAAGAAATTAACAGCTGTGGCCTTGACTTTGTGGTTCAGAAGTGTTTACAGACAGACACTACAGCAAATTCTTGTTTCCTGTATGAAAACAAAGTTCTACAAAGAAGACAGCTATGACTAGTGTGCTATTCCAGAACGCGACAGTAATCTACCGCTGCATAGTAACATTGAACAGTGGGAAGTACTATCAGTTCTTTGTATAAATCAGGTTTAAAACTTTGGTGGTAGTTTTCAACTTTTTAAACAGACTTCTTATTTTTCACAAGATGCTATTTTGCCTCTAGTTCCCTCTAGAATGTAATGCTTCACTGCCACACTCTCAAGAAGAAAAAAAGCTAGATTACCATACATTATGGCCACTACAAGTTATTTCTTATGCTCAGAAACAGTAATGATGAGTTACCACCAACTAACAGAAGTTAAAAAAAAATAGGCCAACAATAATTCTTAACTTTTGGGCCTTGTAATTGCTTCATAAACTAAAGAAACAGGTTTTCGAATGCTCTAGAAGTAGGCAACTGTAATTACAACGGTCAAGAGTTTTACTTACCACCTTCGTCAACAGAACCAAAAGATTCTAGCTGACGCCTGAAAAGATGAGAGTACCCAGCTGTGCTGGATTTCATTTTTTCTGAGGAGACATGAGGTCCTGTTAAATCTGACATCGAATGAGCTGAGGACAGCCGCTGAGGTCCCAAAAGGAAAGGTTTTTTTGGTTTCGATTTCACTTGTACTTCACCACTACATGTCTCTACATTTGGATCAGGTACGTGAGTACTTGGGATGATTGCAGAGGATGTATCTGAAAATGTCCCATCAGGTTTTCGACCCTTCATTTTGTCTTTTAGTTTAGCAAAAGGGGATTTGGTTTTGTCCTTCATTGACAAATCAAACATACTTGCTGTCATGTTATTCCTCATAAACTGAATATTGACCTTTATTTCTCCTCTGTCTTTAGTTCTCTTCCCTTGTCTGGACTCCAGGTGAAACCACCTTAAAGGAGAAAAAGAGCAAGTTAAGTTGTGTTTTCTGGAGGCTGGTCATTAAACTCTGGTTAGCTGGTTAATGTATCTGGCTCGTATAAGTCAAAATATGAAAACCAACTTCCATACCAAGAATTAAAACATTCCTGTACTGAAAAACTTTTTTGTCTATGTTTGGTTTTTAAGAGAAAACTTAATAATTAAGCAAGCAATAATTAAGCAATAATAAAGCTCTCTGCAGTGTTCACCGGTTTTGAGAACAAAAATCACCTCTGTGGAAGTTTACTAAACTTCATCAAAGCTAATGGGCTCACATCTGCTTACAATGAAGAATTTGTATAAAATGCTAATTATAAATACATTTTATTTTGCTATTTAAAAGGTCACTTGATATTTTTCAAGTGGCCTTTATTTTAGCAATGATGTATGTTACCTGAATATAAACTATGTGGCAAGTATTTCACCTAGTAGCCTTTTCTCTGTTGATTTTGCTCAGGTTTATATGCTAGCCAACATTTTTCCCCTCTGGCCCTTCCTTCTAACCATTGGTTAAGATTTATGCCAACTGCACTAGCAAAGAAACATCTGATACCCCTGAACAGTCAACTACCATTTCAGTTCTGTAATTGCAACCCGTGCTAACGTTGACAGTAACTCCATGAGCACCGGTGGCAGAACAGTGAGCGTGGAGGTGTATGTAACAGCCGCCCCTTCTTTTTCAGATCACCAGTAGGATTAACTTTAGAAATATTTCCACAGGCTTTGGAAACATGACCTAAAGCCCCACTCCTTGAGAAGAGATCAAAGGCGTGATCACCTGTTTCAAAAAGCCAAGCACGCTTCTTTGCCAGGTCCAACAAAGGCTTTACCATTACTCAAGTGTCTTATTCATTCCCTACTGTGTTCCATTGTCCCATGGAAGCTTCTGCAGAACTGTGACTTCCTTCCACAGCTTCACCAAAATGAATTACCAACAGACAATCCCTCCTCCAAACCCACCATCAGTAGCCTTTTCCTATTTCGAGAAGGGCACAAGGGCATATTTCAGACCCTCTAGCTCCAAAAAATGCTCTAAACTTACGGTCAGGAGAAGCGCACGCACACATACTAACACAACTGCATTACCATGATGAAGTAACTTTTGAACTGGAGACTACAAAATGAAATTGCCTATCAGCACAGATGCAAAATTGATTATGCAGTTATACATACATTATTCAATAATGCCAAATATAGAAAACAAGGTCATGAAAGGAGAAAAATAACCCTCAATTTCCTTTCAGATTTCATATTTTTAAAGGTGACAGCTGAAATAAAATTTTCAGGCAGAGATACTATGTTTTGAGTTGAGAAAATACTTCCAAAAGTGACCCACCAAAGAAATGGTGAAAGGATAAAGAATATTATGACTTTTTTTGTTGCTTTTTGATGTCAAGAAGGCTTTATAGCCCACACTACAGCAGAACAATCAAGAAATATCAGACCTCCTCTGTCCTAGCACTGAATAACATGAAACCAGGTGAGTAGATCCAGAAGTTCAAACTGGTAGGACAATTAACCCTTTTTAGGAAGAAAGCTTTTCTTCTGTTGTGAGGTAACTTCATTTATGTATTTTAAATGAAATGCAAAACCTGAAATATGTTATGTGTCTGAAGAAGATGGATCGTTTTTCCCTTTAGTTAATAACGTTTCACTTCTTGGTAACTGATTCCAGAAACACTTTAAGTCTTTTAAGTCATCTATAGAGTAGTTACAGAAAACACAGACAACACAACCAAGAGTAAATCTTTTTTGCGATATATAGTATCACAAAAACCAGACAACAAGCTTGGTTTCTTTAAAACTCTTTTTTACAGGAAAATATATTTGTATATTCCCTTAAAAACAAACAAACAAACAAAAACAAACAACAAAAAAACCACAGCCACAATGAACAAGCCCTGGACCAGATCTTGCCTGTGCAGAAAAAAACACCCAAATGAAAGCAGAAAAAAAAACCCAAACCAAAAATCACCCTGAAACTGAGAAAGTCCTCCCTGTGATCCCTTAGACAGGCACTGAACAGAAACATAAATATAAATAAGGCTTATGAGTGTTTTAAGAGGCTTAATAGACAGAAAGGACCTCATTTTTTGACAGTCAGATTTAACAGCTCAGAATACGCTGTAAGGCAACATATTCCCCTTCTCCCTCTTTCCCTCCCCTCACAGGTCTCAAACATTAATATTGTATCTCTGATAAAACTGCTGAATTTTCGTATGTTTCTACTTAGAAATTACCAACACTTTAAACTGATACATGACACTTGCTAACTTGTTTTAGAACAGTATCAAGACATAAGTTCTTAAGCTTTTGCTGTGTGGAAGAAAGCCTTTTCTTTTGAAACTTAATTTCACTGAATTATTGACATTCTCATGACAAACTGACAAGCACCCTGTGTCACTCACCTGCTAACAGCAAGCCTCCGTGTACTATTTTGACATTCACCAGGTCTGACTGAAGGAGAGAATTCCAGCACACAACCAATACATTGCCTCTGCAGCCTGCCCGTTTGTTTGAGAAGTAGCCCTTGAAGAACCTGACACTAAAAATAAGTTCAGCTGGGAAAACAAAGAAACTCTCCTTACCCTAGGAAGATAACAGAACAGTGCAAGCGACTGGACCTCATACCTGCTGGGACCAGGTTCAACACTACTGCTAATTCCAACAGAACTTAATCATACATTGTTTACTCCAGCAAAATTCCTCTGGACTTCAGTGGAATTTCCATTTGAATGATTGCTGGATCAAATCTTTGTATAAAAGACAGACATTTAATTTTCATAGGCATTTCAAGGAGGTTTCGTTGTTACCTTGGAGAGTTTATCTTGCTTTAGTTATAACGAAGGTTCCATATGCTTCAGCTCATAACAAGACAATATGAGAAGCAGACTCAAATAATGATTTTCTTCGATTTCAAAGGTGAATAATTACTTTTTTTAAAACAGATGACAACAAATGCAGGCAATGCATTTGTGTGGAGCTGCACGTGAATAAGCAACGGAGTCTGTAAATGTTTCTTATTAGAATCCGTTTCTACAACACATGGGCGTGAGCAACAAATAGAAAAACCAGCACTTGTATATAATAGAAAAAAGAATTGGAAAATGAAGTCCACTGTTTTCAGATAACAACATTTGGGTCCTACAACACTAAATTCCACTATACCGCTGCCAATTTAAAAAATTGTAATGCATTATAAAGCCAATAAAACTTGCTATTTTGGTTTTGTTTACAGTACTTTTAGCCACACTAAATGCTCCATTTGTCAGGCTGCCATGAGCTTATTCTATAGAAAGCCTGTACAAAGTAGGAAAATAGCCAATAACATACACGAACAAAACAGGGTGGCTTTTATGAGAGCAGATGCCCTTTTATTTAATAACCAAATATTACATCCAGTCTTGCAGACAGTCTTTATTTAAACAGACCTTGTACAAAGTCTGGCAAATTTTCCCAACTTCAAAGGAAGCCCTATTGCCTTCTGAATCACATTCATACTTCTTGCTCTCACCTTCAAATGTTCTGTAGGACAACGTCCTCCATACACCCTCTGATTTTGACTTTTCCCCTATGGTTTCCATCAGAACAACCCTTGCTTCATTTTCTCATCTGTTTTTGAGTGTGCTAATGGGCTTCGCCTGTCTCGTGCACGTTTCTGATCTTTTTTAGTTTGTAAGTATTATATAAATTGCCACTCTGTATGCTGGCAATTTTTTTTTGAACACATAAAGAGAAAAGATCAACATTCAAGGCTGAACAGGAAAAATCCTGCTGACCAGTCAGCTCTGGAAAACGAAACCCCTCTCTGAAGAAACGTGGCTGTTTTCTAACCACGACAAAATTACTCCATTTTGGCCATACCTACACTTAGAGGTAGAAAAAGCAACACTCCCTTGTTTCTAAGAAAGGCAATAATCACCTTCTGCACACTATTAAAAGTGAATTGTGTAGTATTAGCGGTTCTGAACTCTTTACCTTAGTTAAGACAGAAGTGAAGAGAGAAGGACAAAACTGAAATAAGTTACTATAAATGAGCAAGTTACAAAATTCTGGCCTGCCTATTCCATCTAAATAGCCAGTTACCTACAAATTTACTTACATTTTCAATGCAGTTTCTTAAACTGTTCTTCTCCTCCCCTCTTTCTGATTTCATTTTTTCCCCATTAACTTCATTTTCCAATTCACTTTTGCTTATCTGTACCATTCTCATTGCACCCTTCATCCTGCATTCAACAAATATTTCAAAACCAGTACCTTGTTTCTCTTCTCCTAACAGCAGGAAGCTGATGTCGTTGTGTCTTACCCTTCAAATCTGCCACAGAACTTGACAGTTCCAAGTCTTAGCCCTCTCTCTTCTTTAAAGAAGCATCACTCAACCTATTCTGCTCACCATTTAACAGTGAGTAGGACAGGCTGACAGTATGGGTAAAAAAAATAGTAACAATATGGGTAAGAAAAACCACTACATAATTTTAATTATATACTTAAAACTTTAACAGCCTCCAAACCCACTGGAATACTGTCTACCAATTTCCACAGGAATTAGAAGTCTTCTAGCCAGCACATTCAACCTGTGAATGACAGATTATCTTCTTGCTAGTGCCAAAGATGGCAAGTAATAAAGGAACTGTCCCCCTCCTTTTGTCTGCTTCTCAAATATGCCACTCTGCCTTCACTCTACCAGTAAATATCTGTTGAGCTGATCTAATTTTTCTTTGCTGAAATCATTAGATTGCACCAAAAAAAAATGGTGTTAAATCTTGATTTAAATTCACAATTTACTGAAGAAATTCTGCAAAAAGCCACATAATCATCATAGCATCCACAAGGCTTCTAACCTCGTTTTTACAGGCAAAATCAGCATCCTGATCTGCTAAGCAACTTTAATCTGCGACACAGTGATGAGGAGAATTTTCTATACCAGCAGGTACTTCTAAAACTACCCCTATAAAAGACCATTAAAATCCCAGTGAGAGAACATGTCCATCAGCTGTCTCAGGAAAGAAGTACTTCTTCATCTTAGATCTTCATTTTCAAGAAGCTTCACAGAATCCCACTAACACAAATGTCCACAGTTAATGGATAAAAACAACATCCAAAGACCAGATCTAACGTTTTCATTAGCAGCAAATGGACTTAGAAAAATGCAGAAGTAGGTTTTGTGATAAATCATTCAGATACCAAAAGACTGCCCCAAAAGTCAGTAAGTAGGAAAATTAAGGCAAAGGGCTGAGTACAGACACATCGTGTATGAGGGGAAATGAAGAAGAAAACAGATTATTTATTAAAATAAGTGATGACATTCACAAAGATGAATACTATTACTTTCTGGAAGCCAACTGAAATGAGATATACAATACAAAGTTTAAAAATAAATACTAGAGAGTGACATCGTAACACCACAAAACATATGGGAACTGACATCACAACACACTTAATAATGGGTTAGCTAATATCAACTGGAATAGAAGTAATTAAAGTGGTCCTAGTTTACGTATTATTTTGGCTACGTGTGAATACTATGATTTTAGAAACAAAATAACTGAAGGTATGAGAATTAAGGCCAGTGATTTCAGTTGAGTGTGTGCACACAGAAAATGGAGAAGTATTTCAATCCAGATGGCACTCAGACTCTGACTCAGAATTCTGACTTAGTCAGAAGATGTGCTTGTATTTGCTGTCAAAATTTCAACGCTGGAGTATTAGTAGATAATTGAAAATAGTACTCTAATCCCATAAAGCTACAAGTGGGTGCAACTTTTTGTTTCCCCCCCCATAACCAACTTTCTCTTCTGTTCCTCACTACTAACTTTCCTTCTTTTTTTTTTTTTAAACATTTACTGAGCGGTACCACAGAAGCGACAGGACGAATCCGTATGGATCCTCCAGGCTGCGCATTATTTCTGCGCCTTTAGCGCTTTTGTCACTTACTACTCTTCCCACTCTTGACTGGAGTAGAAGGAGGTTTTTTCCTCTTATTTTAACCACAACATTCTCATAATTTCTGTTACAGCCTGTCATTTCCACTACTATTGAGTTTTATCATCTAAAATGCATTTTTTCTGGTTTAAACTAAATTTAAGCCCCCAAATCAGTAAATAGTATTTATAAAGGGTCCTGTTTTGTAGAATTATTTTGGTACTACTCATTAACAAGCACTGAGCTCATGACACACTATTTACTAGTTGTCTTTTGGTTCACAATTCAAGTTGTATTTGAAGCCACCTACTCGACCACCTGCCTCTTGCTTATGCCACTGCAGATGCGAGAGGGGATGGGGCAGAGGCAATCAAAGGGGACACCTGCCCATATCCAAGAGGGACCTGCCAAGAAGGAATTCACATTAATTTGGAGGAATTCACACAATTTTCCTATCTTTCAGGAAGCTCAGCAGCACTGAACAATAAGTGCTTACAACATGGATGTATTGATTGTCGTCAATCGTTAATTCTGTTTGTTTGCAGAGAAACTGTTTTTGACTATTTTATGTGATCGATGTAAGTAGAGGAGAAGCATCTTAGATAAGGCCAAGATTCCTTCACTGTATTATGCTCAAATAAGCATTACTTACAACACTGCTGCAATCTGGGGGGGCAGGAGGGGGATTGTTGAGGTATTTCAGAAACCAAGGAGAAGCGGAATTAAGTCACAAATTAAAGATGTCTCCTCCAACAAAATTTCTGTAATAAATAATAACTCTACCATCGCCTGCCCTCCTCAAATTTATAACATTCTAGACAAGCACTGCATCTTAAATCACACGAACATCCAATAAAATTAGTTCTCCAGGAATAACAGGGAATGGACAAAAAATAGCATGGAATTAAAGAACAACAAGGACAAAGCAAACGCTGATGAAATAAGTAACATCACAGTGAAAGCTAATGGAAATTTGTTCCTCTACTGCTATGTCCATTTTAGCACACGGCAAAAAAAACAACTAAGCACATTCATTAAGAAAAACTACCAAGAAACACTTAGCTACATTAAGACATGTCAATAAATGAGTATTTTTTTAATTCCATGATAATTCAAAAGTTTGTTTTGATGCTACGCATTGTCAAATCTTTAGCAGTATTAAGACAACTATGAATTATGACTTCATTGAAATTATTACAAAAACATATGCTTAAAAAATATATGCATAAAAAAATAATTCTTTGTTCATCATTTACATTTAAACTGCAAAAGCAAAAGAGGTATATTTCTTCGGCAACAGCAGATGAAAAAGATGTCATGTATTTCTCAGGATAAATGAAAAAAACACAAAAGATTTTACTGAAAAAAAAATTAAACTGTGTCAGAAATCAGAAAACATGCTACATATACTTCCAATAAAGCAGTATCTCCCAAGCTTTTTGAACTGTTAAAAAACTCACTAAAATCTCTCAGCATCTGGAGCCTAGTTTTCCAACTCTAGCGAAAAGAGAAATAAAAAGAGCCGGTCCATTTCCAAATAGAGCCAAGATACCAGAGACACAAATTATGAAGCTAGCACAGCGTGATGGGCATTTTTGCACCAAGACAGAAAGAAAATTAACTAAGATCCTGCAGATGCTTTGGCTGAAGTCTCTGGACGGGATCATCTGAGCCACATCTGGATCTAACCGTTCCAGGATTTTTCACTTTTAAGAATTGGAAAAACCATCAGTTTCGGAAAGAAAGAAAAAGGACGCTGCATGATGGTGCACACAAAATTTTCACTATCAAATTATAGTAAATATACGGCTTTGTTTGA
Organism: Eurystomus gularis; assembly: GCA_013400335.1. NCBI lineage: Eukaryota > Metazoa > Chordata > Aves > Coraciiformes > Coraciidae > Eurystomus > Eurystomus gularis. The sequence continues at coordinate 420,454 of VZZY01011873.1, read as the reverse complement.
TTTAGTCTTGTGTTTATTAGAACACAAGCTGTGCAAATCCTATCAAGAGGCCTCTGCCTGAAAACTTTACTGCAAAGAATATTTTTCTTAAGATGGGACAAGTAACAAAAAAGCTACGCAGAAGAAAAGATTATTTTTCCCTAACAAGGTTTCTGAAGCTGCAGTGAATTTTTAGATTTATTTCCTTGAAATTATAAAACATTACATAAAAAAAAATACAAAAAGTCAAATGTCATAGACCCGATGGTCTTCCTAGGAATTCAAAATCAGCTGGTAGCCTTCACTTCTCATACCTCCTTACTAAAAAAGCACCAGGGAATTGCTGACAGGGTTCAGCATTGTGCAGAATATTAAATATCTTTTTTGCAATACCCTGGTGACTCTTGAGTCCGTCTCTTACAGCACCATATGTACAGCTGTGTTGGAAAGAGGAAGCTATTAAATATATTAAAAAGTAGAAATATTACCAATAGACACTTCATCAAATAACTGGATCTCATTCATCCCCAAACAAAGCAAGAAATGTTAAGGTTACATCAACATAAGAAAATAACTCTGGATTTAATAACACCACAAGCCTGTTGAACATATTTGAAAGTAAAAACATTGCTTAATAAAACAGATTAGTGTTTCTGAAACAATGAATATAGCTTTCAACCATCAGAATGCTTTGGTAATAAAGACATTGGACTTGGTCTTGAAAGGCACTGGGTGTCTCAGTTCCCACACCGAAGTCACGGCTAGAAGGTCTTCGGGTCCAAATATATTACCCTTAGTTTACTGCCAACGCAGGACTAGGAATATCTGGTATCAAAAAGGATTTAATAAAAAGAAAAAAAAAGTGTTTTGTTTGAGATCAGATTTGCAAATATACTCTTGAAAGTCTGCCCTCCTCCCACATATGCATACAAATATTGCATCCACATCTCCAGCTAAGGCTTAAAGGAGACAGCAGCACACACACCTTCCATGGTGGCAAGCAAGTGGAGAACCACGGTAACTTTTCAAAAACACCTAGATGCTTAAGGACTCCGAATTATTTTTTCAAAAGTGAGCTTCAAAAAGGGACGTTTTCTAGGTTTCTAAGCACCTAAAGACAGTGACAGGAAAAGTGCACTTTCAGTGGCTCCTAACACGTAAGAATTTAAACCAGCATCAAGTGAGGACACGCCGCCAAAAATCCCCCTGACCGCCATCTGCACTTCTACACTTTGATAGGACATTTACAAGGACGGCTGTTCGGCTCTAGCCACCTAACACCCATAATAAGATTTGCAATCTTAAATGCTCAAGTAATTTCTGAAAACAGGACTTTGGCTGTTTGTAAAAATTTCCCCAGAGGCCCCCATCTTCCGCAGCACAGCTTTCTCGGGGAGCCCTGGTAATTCCAGCGGTGGTCCAGGGAAGCACCGCTGCACATCCACATAGCATGAGCTTCATATAAAAATACTGAAGGGATCTGAATGTTTATTTAACTACCACAAGGACTATGTTAATTAACCCACTTAAAAATTTTTGCAATAATTTTGTAAGACTCCAATACTACTTTTGATAAAATGGGTGCCAATGCATATGGTTCCTCGAAGGGAAAAGAGGGTTTGTTAATCACAGTAATATATGAATAACTACATATTTCCCTCCAGTTTCTGAATACATATTTCTAACTAGATTTAAAAAGGTTTTTACAGTTAGTAGCATTTCTACTTCATTCATTCACCTTTTTTTCCTGTAGAGCAGCTAGGTGTATAAACTGAGGCAGTTGTAATTATCTCGCAAGTTAGCAGACAACTGATGATTAAAGAGTATTTAAGATGCATGTCTAAAGAAACTTTCTGAATCAAGTGTAAACAGAAATTAAGACCCTAAGGCTACAGGTATTACCATGCATTGCATCAAGATAACTAGTTTGTCCTTAAAAAGATAAGCAATTTAAAAGTGTAATACTTGAGACCATGAACCCACAAGTGATTCTGCACAGACACGTTCTTTCCCATTATATGGTTAGTGCACATACCATCTTGCTAAAAATTTAATTTACAAAAAAAACCCCAACAAACCCGCACCAGGGCAAAGACAGCTTTGACTTGTCTTTGGCACTCCTTCAACCCCAGCCACTGCACGTAAGCAGGAGCAGGTTTTGAGATGGTTTCTGCAGAAATGGTCACCTAACCAACAAGACCTGGCTGGTGTTGCCATACTGATTTCCACCTCCAGCTGCCTGCTCCAGCTCTGCTGAAAATTTATGCCTCCCCAGCAGTCAGCCACAAATGATGTCAGCTTTGATGTCACCTTAATGCAAAGTCCAGCATCTTACCATAGACCTGCCATCAGTAACAGAGGAAACACAACTTTAATTTTAACAGTGGAGACTTGGGCACAGGAACCTTTCTACTCTACTGAAGAGATGCTAGCAGAGGAAGGCATCTCCAGCAGGAACCTTTTAACCACGACAGAAAGATCTGTCAATGCTCATGCATCACTACCTACCTATAGCTAGCTTGGAGGTCTCCATGCTGTTCTTGGACTACTTTTGTGGGACAAGCATAGCTAAAACAAACAGAAATCAAGTAGTCACAGGCATGCCTGTGGTACACTTACATCTACAATGTACTCCCATACACTTTGGAGGATAAACTACACTGGTACCAGACACCTCCATGCAACCATGTCATGACTACAATTTTACTTTAATTTAGTTAGAAACACTCAGTTAAACACATTTACAGTTCAGCCTAATAAACTGCTATGATGCTTGTATTTTTTTTCTGCATTCCAAAGCCAGAACTTACTGGCAAACAGCAATTTTATTTGACAAAGGCTTATACAGGCAATGATGGAGGCTACAAGAGCAGAAATTTCTCTTCAGTCTTCTCTGTTGAGGCCTGCTGTAGAAAGTAGCCTGCAGGATCGCAGCCTAAGACTAATCAGGACCAGAAAAGCACTGTGCTGCTGTGGTAGGCCTTCATTAAATCACAGTTCACTGACCACTAAACATAAATATCAAATAAAGACGCTTGGTTGCAGCAATGGAAGGAAAACATTTTTAAAGAGAAAGACACCAGGTTTCAAGGGAGCTTGAGTCTCATATATGGTTCCAACCAAGGTAGGAGTTGAACGGGATATGGCCCGGCACAGAATGAAGAAAAATCTTTAGAAAACCAGACTGTAATGACTTCATTTTGCACACAAGAATTTGCCTAAAAATGTTAATGTTATTGACAGTCCTTCCCTGTGCGGGGAGACCACTGTGATTACAGTAAACTTCTCTCTGGAAGAGGTCAGGCCACAATGACATAACTGTACACATTTGCAGCTTTGAACACACCACAGGGAAGAGAAAGGTCCCAATTTCATTTCAAAGTATGTTGCGAGTAAGGCTACTATTTCCCACCCTCCCCAAGTGCACAAGCAACACACGTTATAATGAAAAAAAACCAACCATCACTTACTCTGTTTTCCGTCTTTGCTTGTCTTCGAATATATCATTCAAACTTATCGCCACCTGTCCCAAAAACTTGTCCAGCCCCACCAGCGACCTGTGCATGACAATCAGGTACAGGATGTATTTTTCTGGATTCTCCTGCATGAGTAATCCAGGGAGCTCGAAGGAGGCCTCTTCTTTCCAGACGGGATCCAGGGTCTTCTCAGCCACCGAGGTGGAGTACTTCTCCTTGCCCAGCTGTATGATGGTGTAGGCGTCGTTGCTGCCATTTTTACCTTTTGGCCTCAGACCTTTGGCTTGAAGGACCGTAACCTGCACGTGAGTTGGGAACCACTTCTGGGCTTGCTCTGCCAACATCATCTTTGAAGATCGCGGCGGCAATCACAAGGTCTGGAAGTCCCGGAGCTGCTGCGTAAGGGCACTTACGGCGGGGACACCTGTCAGGGGCTCAGCGCGGTCCTTCCCCCGGCGCTCCTGGCCGCGGGTGGCACCCACCCCTCCTCAGGTTCCCCCCTCCACACGCTGCCCTACCCGCGCCTCCATGGCCGGGGGCTGCCGGGTCCCCCCGCAGCACCGACGCTAGTCCCCTGCTGCCCCCGGCCTCCCCGTTCCCCTCCTGCCGCTGCGGCTGCCCCCGGCCC